>PVIU01002867.1:0-100057 GCA_004026605.1 Ondatra zibethicus
AGTCTTTTTGAATGCATTCCTTCCTAGGCCAGGAGGGATGGGGGTGGGCCTTGGACTTCTAACAGGGCAGGGCACCATGCCCTCTTTCAAGGAAGAAGGGGGAGGGAGGAGAGGTGGAGGGGTAGTGGGAGGGGACCGGGAGAAGGGGAAGAAAGGAAAAAAAATTTTATTTCTTTAATTATGTTCTTGAATGGAGAAAATAAAACAAAACAATGTATGGAAAAATAAATAAATAAATAAATAAATAAATAAATAAATAAATAAATAAATAAATAAATCAGTAGCCCTCCTATACACAAAGGATAAAAAAGCAGAGAGGGAAATCAGAGAAACATCACCTTTCACGATAGCTACAAATAGCATAAAGTACCTTGGGGTAACAATAAGCAAGGAAGTGAAAGATCTATTCGACACGAACCTTAAGGCTTTGAAGAAAGAAAGTGAAGAAGACGCCAAAAAATGGAAGGATCTCCCATGCTACTGGATTGGTAGGATCAACACAGTAAAAATGGCAATCCTACCAAAGGCAATCTAAATTCAATGCAATCCCCATCAAAATCCCAACAAAATTCTTCACAGGCATTGAGAGAACAATAATCAACTTTATATGGAAAAACAAAAAACCCAGGATTGCCAAAACAATCCTATACAATAAAGGAACTTCCAGAGGCATTACCATCCCTGACTTCTAACTCTACTACAGAACTACAGTAATGAAAACAGCTTGGTATTGGCATTAAAACAGAGACGTCGACCAATGGAATTGAATTGAAGACCCATATATTAACACACAAACCTATGAACTCCTGATTTTCGACAAAGGAGCTAAAATTATACAATGGAAGAAGGAAAGCATCTTCAACAAATGTTGCTGGCATGACTGGATCTCAACCTGTAGAAGAATGAAAATAGATCCATATCTATCACCATGCACAAAACACAAGTCCAAATGGATTAAAGACCTCAATATAAATCCGACCACTCTAAACCTGATATAAGAGAAAATGGGAAGTATACTGCAACAGATGGGCACAGGAGACCACTTCCTACGTATTACCCCAGTTGCACAGACAATGAAAGCAAAAATGAATAAATGGGACCTCCTGAAACTGAGAATCTTCTGTAAAGCAAAGGACACCATCATTAAGACAAAAATGAATCCAACTGAATGGGAGAAGATCTTCACTAACCCCACATCAGACAAAGGTCTGATCTCCAAAATATGTAAATAACTCAAGAAACTAGATATTAAAATTCTATATAACCCAATTAAAAATGGAGTACTGAACTGAACAGAGAATTCTCAACAGAAGAAGTTCAAATGAAAAAAGATACTTAAGGTCATGTTCAACTTCCTTAGTAATCAGGGAAATGCAAATCAAAACAACTTTGAGATACCATCTTACACCTATCAGAATTGCTAAAATCAAAAACACCAATGATAGCCTATGCTGAAGAGGATGAGGAGTAAAGGGAACACTCATCCATTGCTGGTGGGAATGCAAACTTGTGCAACCACTTTGGAAATCAGTGTGGCAGTTTCTCAGGAAATTGGGAATCAACCTACCTCAGGATAGAGCAATACCACTCTTGGGAATATACCCAAGAGATGCCCAATCATATTACAAAAGCATTTGTACAACTGTGTTCATAGCAGCATTATTTGTAATAGCCAGAACCTGGAAACAACCTAGATGCCCCTCAACAGAAGAATGGATAAAGAAAGTGTGGAATATATACACATTAGAGTATTACTCAACAGCAAAAACAATGACATCCTGAATTTTGCATGCAAATGGATGGAAATAGAAAACACTATCCCGAGTGAGATAACCCAGACCCTAAAAGATGAATATGGTATGTACTCACTCGTTAGTGGATTCTAGCCATAAACAAAAGACATTGACCCTACAGTTCACAAGCCTAGAGAAGCCAAATAACAAGGTAAACCCAAAGAAAAAAATATATAAATGTACCTGGAAATTGGAAGCATACAAGAATGCCAGGCAAAAATTCAAAGCATGTGGGTGGGAGTGGGGGAATGGGAGAGGGGGAAAGAGAAGGCAGTAGGGAAGGATTGGGGAGTGTTTGGGGGAGTGGGAGGGCCGAGATGGAGGAAAGGTGGATATAGGATCAGGGAAGAAGTTATCTACATTAAGGGAGCCATTTTAGGTATGGCAAGAGACTTGGCTCTAGAGGGAACCCAGTTGTCCATGGGGATGTTCCCCTAGGTCCTTGGGCAGCAGAGGAGAGGGTGCCTGAACTGGCCTTGCCCCATAATCACACTGATGAGAATCTCGAATATCACCATAGAATCTCTGTCTGGCAATGGATGGAGATAGAGACAGAGATCCACATCAGAGCACTAGACTGAGATCCCAAGGTCCAGTTGAATAGCAGAAGGAGGGAGAAGATGTGCAAGGAAGTCAGGATGGCCAGTGGTTTGTCCACCCACTGAGACAGTGTACCTGATCTAATGGGAGCTCACCAAAACCAGCTGGTCTGGTACTAAATGAGCGTGTGATCAAACTGGACTCTGATTGTGTCTGACAATTGGGGCTGACTGAGAAGCCATTGATAAAGGCACTAGGACTTGTTTCTACTGCATGTACTGACTTTTTGGGACCCAGTCTATTTGGATGCACAGCTTCCTAGGCCTGGATGTAGGTGAGGAGGGCCTTGGACTTCCCATAGGGCAGGGTACCCTGCCCTCTCTTAAGGCTGGATGTGGAGGGAGAAGAATGAGTTGGGTGAGTGGGAGGGAAATGGGAGGTGGGGGGGTGGAAATTTTTTAATGGAATAAATAAATAAATAAATAAGAAAAGTATGGTTTGATCAAGTAAGACCTGCTCAAAAAATTTTCAATGGGAACAGATGGCCCAGATGAACCAATGTTTCAGAGCACCTCTGTTGCTGTTTCCTCTGGACTCTACAACTAGACCAGCCTTAAGACTGCTGACTGAGATGATCCAGCCAAACAGAATGTTCCAGTCAGGACTTGACTTTAATCCTAAATTTCCTTTGGTACCTGTAAGATTATCAGTGTTCCCAATCAACAGAAAGTAGCCTAGAAAACTATGCCCAAATTCTGCCTCCCCCAAAAAATCTGGATTATGAATGTTTCCTTTGTTTAGAATGCTGGTTACAAGTTGTTATGGATAATGGCCATGAAAAAAGCTAGACAATGGAAATTAGACTCAGAGTTCTTATTTTGAAAAACAAAAAGGAAGAAATGCTGTGGAATTCTAAAGATTTATCACTCATATTGGTTTAATAAAATGGTGGTTAGCCTGTGGTCTTGAAGGAAGTATAGGTGGGGCAACAAGACTAGAAGAATTCTAGGAAGAGGAAAGGCAGAGAAGGAGTCATCATCTAGAATCAGAGGAAGCAAGATGAGAATGTGATGTGGGATTCCCCTCTGTATGCTGTGAATATCACTGGTTAATAAAGAAGCTTTTTTGGTCCTGTGATAGGGTAGAGCAGAACAAGGTGGGGAAAACTAAACTGAATGCTGGGAGAAAGAAGGCATAGTCAGAAGAAACCATGTAGTCCCACCATAGACAGATGCAAGAACTTTACCTGTCAAGCCACTGCCATGTGGCGATACACAGAAATGGGTTGAATTAAGATGTAAGAGTTATCCAATAAGAAGCTAGAGCTAATGGGCCAAGCAGTGATTTGATTAATACAGTTTCTGTGTGGTTACATCAGGGCTGAGGAGTCAGAAACAAACAAGCAGCCTCCTTACTACAAGAATGCCTTAATGAGAAAAGGTATCAAGACATGTGACTAAATACAGATAAGAATTATGAGTCCATTTTAGCTGTAAGAGACAGTAATAAGCCTGAACAATAGGCCAAACAATTTATTTTTAATATAAGCTTCTGTGTGTTTCTTTGGGACTGAATGGCTTTGGTAGCCCGTGGGAGAGTAACTTCTGTCTACAAGGAAGGAAGGGAAGAAAGGACAGAGGAAAGAAGATAGAGACAGAGATTTCATATTATTGGACCAGTAATGACCAAAAATTGTGAGTATGACATCCTTGTCTCAAATGAAGAGATTGTGAGCTAGTACTGCACACAGTTTGATTCTACCACTAGGATCATAGATAGTATAACTAGAAGAAGAGGACTGATGCAGATTCCTATGTAGAGGTACAAGTTAGGATGCAAATGTGATAGTGGAGACACATGGAAATTTTTTACAGAATATTTTTACTCTTTTCATACTATTGGAAGAAAGATTATTAACTGTTATGGTTTGAGTATTAAATATTCTGCACAGGATCATAATGCTTAATCCCCACCGTGTAGCATTCTCCTGTTGCCACTTTAACTTTTAGGATACGGAGCTTTCATGGTAGAGAATGTCAGTAAAATGGCCCTTTGAAGGTTGTGTCTGACTCTGGTTCTGGCTGTGGTCACTGATTCCTAGTCCTACAGTCATGTGAATATCTACTACATCATGTGACTTCTGCTTTGGATTGAGTCTCTCATTCCTCCCTTCCTTATTATGTTAGGATGGCATATTCACAAAATTGTGAATCAAAATAATACTTCCTTCTTAATCTGTTGCTGTTGGGCATTTGATCACAAGAAAAGTGGAAAACTGGCTAACTCATTATCAGAACTTAACACTGGGGAAAAGATTCTGAATTTTTAAGGAAAAGGTTGTATCAAAAACCTCATCTAAGTAATTGAGAGGCAAATTAATGACTATATAAATATGACATGCATCAGTTTAATAAGTTGCTCTTTGAATTCAACTTTTACTTTTGTTTATAAAATAGATGATATGGAGGGAAAGAAAAGACAAGAAAGAGTCAAAAGAGTGAAGAATCTAAACAATGATTTACTATGATAATCAAACAGTATGACATGTTAGGGAAACACAGAAAGAGATAAATTGTAGAGGCAAATGAAAGTGAAATGATTGTCAAACAAAAAATCCTTAGATTCCTCATTGTGTTACAGAATTAATTGAATCAAAGATATAAAGATAATGAACCAGATATAGTAATTGTTTTATATTTTGTGATTTAACTGGAGCCAGTAATAACAAAATTTTAATTATTGGTAGTTATATACTGATTGGAAATATCCTAGGAATGGAATGACTAAGTTGGGATGAAGTATAATATTACTAGAAGAGACAAGATGAAGAAATTGAACTAAATGTGCTTGACATCAGAAAAATCCCAGTAGGGATTGTGTAAAATGATCCTTCTGCTGTGATACAATTTGAGAATAGGAGCAGATCTCTCCCATGCTGATTTATGTCAGAACCTAAGACTCAAGGTAATGACATTGAAAAGTAGGGCCTCACCATAAAAATAGAGTATCTAGGATTATCACTTTCATAGAAGAGTTCAGGAAAATTATTTATGTCCTGTTAATTATAGCTCTTTTACAGTATTTCATTTTTTTTATTTTGTCATGAAGGTGCAACAAGGCACATAATCTTTTAGTAAACACCACTCCCAATACCAAGTCCTAGTTCTTTTAACTTGGATTCTCCAGGCTTTAGAGCTATAAAAAATAAATACACCCTACTTATAAAATATCAGATGTTTGGCATATTGTGATAGTAACATAAATATACTAGGATTCCCATATTACATTTATTTATCAAATCAACTGTAACTTCAATAAAAATCTACACACTCCTGACAATACCCTTGTTTATCATAGAAGTACAAGGTTTATTATTCCTTTTTTTCATCATATAGGTACCATCATAATAAAAATCCCAGTATTCCATAGTCACCTCTCTTGATAACTGTAATTTTTATATGACTTTGCATAGTACTGATACTAAGTTTCATATTTACTCATGTTCTGAATCCTTCTTTTTTTTTTACTGTATTTTCATAATCTCAAAATCAGTTGGCAAATCTCACAGTTACCTCTTTGCTATCTTATTGTAAATTAAAGCCTTCTCTTTTATGAAGGTTTTCTCATCACTAGTTCACTCTGAATAGTTGATGTTTTCTTTCTTATTCCCTGTTGAGAATTGGTGACAGGTTTCCTCAATGTTCAATGATGAATTAGACAATTGTTATTCTCTTTTCCATACAACATCTCTACCCTGGCTTACATGTCATTTGTTGTGCGACACCATCAACAAATTGTCCTTGCTTAAGCTGTCTTGACTTCACGTAACTCTACAACTTTGTCCGCATGCTGCTTCTAATTCCATTATATGTAAACAATGAGAACACTATGAAACACTATAAAAAATATTTAATAACTAAAATGACCAGCATGGCCAGATTGTCATTTTTTGAGTGTTTAAAAGATTTATCTGTTTAGAAAAGCAGAGAAAACACTAAGTGGCATCTCACAGACTTATTTTTTTTTTTGCAAACAAGAGGATAATTTGTTAGACAAAGAAGTGTTAATACATCTAAAATAACACAAGTCAGATAAAAATATGACTCAGTAAATGAGGAAAATTAAAAATTAAGAATGTGTATTGTTTAATTGATAATAACAGTTATGGCTAGCTTTCATTTTCACCCTGACAACATGTCATCATGACAACCTTGGAGAGAGTCATAGTGAGGGATGTTGTAGATCAGATCGGCATGTTCACATGTATATGAGGAACTGTCTTGACTGACTTAATCAAGTGAGACAATCAACCTACATTAGGGTGCACCATTCCCATTCTTTAAGTCCCAGGTGATATCAAAATTTAGAAGGTTGGTATGCATACATTCATTTCCTTCCCTAGTCTTGACTATGGGCATAACTAGGAGTTTCAAGACAGTGTCTTGACGTCCCTAGAATAATGAACTTTAACATTGAATTGTATGGTGAGTATATCCTTTTTCCCCCTAATCTGTTTTTGTAAAGGCATTTCACTGCAGTAACAGAAGTTAAGCCAGGATAACAACCTATAGTCAATTAAAGATTATAACAATGGTTCTCAACTATGAGAAAATGTTCACCAAGGAAAATCTGGTACCACATGTGGACAGTTTTGGATGGTTAAAATCAGGAATGAAAAAATAAGGACTTCTATTAGCCTCTAGAAAACAAGGGCAACACACAGAATAGCAAACCACGAAAAGAATTATCAAGCCACAAATGTGTCTAGTGCTAAGAGTGATAGGTGAATAACCCTGGCATATGCTCTTTGCTGTCAGATATTGCACTGATTTCATCTTCTTCAGAGCCCCAGTACATGTTGTATAGAAGAGAAATCCTTTTTAAGCTTTCTCAGGTTTTATGTGGATTTAGTCCCACATTGAGCACAATTTTGTTCTATGTATTTTTAATCTTATTAAGATATTGTGTTTGTCCAGCTCATTTAAATATAGGTTAATAGATAATCATATATAATAGTCAAGCTTGTCAGGTTAGTTAGACTTTCTAGATGTACAATGATGTATTTCAGATGGATAGGCATTATTCAAACCATTCAAAGACTACAGAATATGGCATTTAAAACACTTTAAGAACTTTGGACTTTTCATGACAGCAAGACACATCTGTTCCTGAAAGCACCAAGCTACTTCAAAAAGATGATGGACATCAAAGAGGCTCCTGATGGAGTTTGCTAGGCATTTGGGCAAGAAACTGATCTTGCCTTGACTGCTTGATGAAATGGATATGCAGGACCCACAGGAAAATGACTGCTGAAATTGCCAAAAGATGAAAATGTCCTGGTCAAGCATTATGCAGACATTAAGAGACCATGGATGCCAGCCCAGACTACCAAGCAGAACTTTCAATCACCATAGAAGAACAAAACAAAATATTCCATGAAAAAACAAGATTTAACAAATAACTAGCCACAAACCTAGCCTTACACAAAGTACTAGAAGGAAAACTCCAACCCAAAGAAATTGGCTACATCAACAAAAACACAAACAATTGATGATCTCATAGCAGCAAATGCCAAAGAAAGGAAAAACACACACAATAACATCACCAACAATGAAAACTAAATTTACAGGTTGTAGTAATCACTAGTCATTAATATTCCTTAATAAAAAGGGACTCAACTCTCCATCATAAAATATAATTAGTGTTTTTGATCTTAGTTGTTCTGGCAGGTGTAAGATGGTATCTCAGAGTTGTTTTAATTTGCATTTCCCTGATAGCTAAGGATGGTGAACACTTCCTTAAGCATCTTTTGACCATTTGAGATCCTTCTGTTGAGAATTCTCTGTTTAGTTCAGCTGGGATGGATGTGGAGTAAGGGGAAGACTCATCCATTGCTAGTGGGAATGCAAACTTGTACAACCACTTTGGAAATCAGTTTGGCAGTTTCTCAGAAAATTGGAAATCAACTTACCTCAGGATCCAGCAATACCACTGTTGGGCATATACCCAAAAGATTCTCAATCATGCTACAAAGGCACATGTTCAACTATGTTCATAGCAACATTATTTGTTAAAGCCAGAACCTGAAAAAAAATCCCTAGATGCCACTCATCTGAAGAATGGATAAAGAAAATGTGGCACACTTACCCATTGGAGTACTACTCAATGGGAAAAAAAATGACATCTTGAATTTTGAATGCAAATGGATAGAATTAGAAAACACTATCCTGATTGTGGTAACCCAGACCCAAAAAGATGAATATGTTATGTACTCACTCATAAGTGGATAGTACCCATAAACAAATGACATTGAACCTATGACCGCCTAGAGAAGCTAAGACATAAGGCGAATCCAAAGGAAAAAATATAGACCCACCTGGAAATTGGAAATGGACAGGATTTACTGGCAGGGTTGGGAGCATGGGGGTGGGTACAGAGGGGAAGGTAGGAGGAAAAGAGGAGAGGAATGGGCAAAGGCAGAGGGGAACTTGACAGAAAGGGATGGTTGAGATGGAGGAAGGATAGAGATGAGAGCAAGGAAAGAGATATCTTGATTGAGGGAGCCATTATAGGGTTAGCAGAAACCTGGCTTTAGAGAAATTCCCAGGAATCCAAAAGGGTGACCACATCTAGGACCCTGGGGAATAGAGGAGAGGAGGCTTGATCTTGGCTTGCCCTGTAGTCAGACTGATGATTATCTTAAATATCACTATAGAGCCTTCATCCAACAACTGATGGAGGCAAAGACCCACATTGGAGCACTGGACTGAGCTCCCAAAGTCCAGTTGAAGAGTTAAAGGAATGAGAATATGAGAAAGGAAGTCAAGACTATGATGGGTCCACCCACTGAGACAATTTGACTGAGCTAATGGGAGCTCAACTCCAACCAGACTGGGAAGAAACAAGCATAGGACCAAACTAGTTCCTGTGAATGTGGCTGATAGGTGCATGGCTGAAGCACCAGAATTTATCCCTACTGCATGTACTGGCTTTTGGGGATCCTATTTTCTTTTGATGTATAATTTGCTCAACCTAGATAGAGTAGGGAGGGCTTTGTACTTTCCACAGGGCAGGGTGCCTTGCCCTCTCTTAGGATTGGAGTGGGGTGGGGTGGGAGGGTTTGTGTATGGAATGGGAATAGGGGAGGAAGTGGAAACTTGGATTGATATTTTTTAATCTAATAAATAAATAAATGGACTCAACTCATGTATAAAAAGAAAGAGGTTAACAGATTAGATACAAAAACAGAATCCATCCTTCTGTTGCATACAAGAAACACACCATAACCTCAAAGACAGATATTGCCTCCAATTAAAGGGTTGGGAAAATTGTTTCCAAACAAAAAGACCTAAGAAACAAGCTAGTGTAACTACACTAATGTCTAACAAAATAGTCTTCAAACTAAAATCAATCAAAAGAGACAAAGAAGGACACAAGAAAAACCCACCAAGAGGAAACCTCAATACTGAATATCAGTGCAACAAATATAAGGGTACCCTCATATGTAAAAGAAAAACTTCTAAATGTTAAATCATACATTAAACCCCACACTCTAATAGTGGGAGACTTCAACACTCCCCTCTCACCACTGGACAGGTCAGTCAGACAAAAATGAACAGAGAAATAAGAGAACTAACAGATGTTATGACTCAAATGGACTTATCAGACATCTATAAAACATTCCATCCAAACACAAAAGTATATACCTTCTTCTCAGAACCTCACAGAACCTTCTCAAAAACTGAACACATACTCAGTAATGAAACAAACCTCAACAGATACTAAAAAGTTGGAATGACCGCGTGTATCTTATCAGATCACCATGTTTTAAAATTAGAATTCAATAGCATTCTAATTCCAGAGATCCCACAAACACATGGAAATTAAACAATGCTTATTTGAAAAATCAATGGGTCAAAGGGAGAAATAAAGACTTCTTAAAATTCAGTGAAAATTACCACACAACATACCCAAATTTATGGGACACAATGAAAGCAGTGTTAAGAGGAAAGTTCATAGCACTAAATGCCTACATAAAGAAGCTGGAATAGTACCACACTAGTTAATTAACAGAATATTTGAAAAGTTTAGAATAAAAAGAAGCAAACTTACCCAAGAAAACTAGACAGCAGGTAATAATCAAATTGAGAGCTAAAATCACAAAATAAAAACAAAGAAAGCAATACAAAAAAATCAATGAGAAATAGAGTTGGTTCTTCGAGAAAATCAACAAAATAGACAAACCTTTATCCAAACTAAACAAAAGGCAGAGAGAGAATATCCAAATTAACAAAATCTAAAATGAAAGGGGGACATAACAACAGACCTGTAGGAATACCAGAGAATCATCAGGTCATATTTCAAAAACATGTACTCCACAAAATTGGAAAACTTAAAGGAAATGGACAACTTTCTGTATAACTATCACTTACCAAAATTAAATCAGGACCAGATAAGCAAATTAAACAGACCTATAACTGCAGGAGAAATAGAAACTGTTATCAAAGTCTCCCAACCAAAAAAAGCCCATGACCTGATGGTTTCAGTTCAGAATTCTACAAGATTTTGAAAGAACTAATGCCAGTACTCTGCAAATTTTTTCACACAATAGAAACAGAAGAAACATTGTCAAATGCTTTTAATGAGGCTACAATTACCCTGATACCCAAACCATAGAAAGACATTACTAAGAAAGAGAATTAGGCCAATCTCACTCATGAACATTGATACAAGAATACTAAATAAAATACTGGCAAATTGAATCAAAGAACACATCAGGACCATCATCCACCATAACTAAGTCAGCTTCATCCCAGAGATGCTGGGTTGGTTCAACATACAAAAATCTGTCAACGTAATCCACCATATAAACAAACTAAAAAATAAAAACCACATGATTTTCTCATTAGATGCTGAAAAATCTATCAACAAAATACCACATTCTATTATGATAAATGTCTTGGATAGAGAAAAGATAAAAGGAACATACAGGAACATACCTAAATACAATAAAGGCAATATACAGCAAGCCAACAGCCAATATCAACTAAATGGAGAAACACTCAAAACTATCCCGTAGAAATCAGGAACAAGACAAGGCTGCCCACTCTCTCCATATTCAAAATAGTTCTTGAGGTCCTAGCTAGAGCAATAAGATAACTAAAGGAGATGAAGGGGATATAAATCAGCAAAGAAGAAGTCAAATTCTCACTATTTGCTGATAATATAATAGTTTACATAAGCGACCCCCAAAATTCTACCAAGGAACTTCTACAACTAATAAATACTTCCCATAATGTAGCAGGATACAAGATTAACTGAAAAAAATCAGTAGGTCTCCTTTACACAAATGATAAATGATATGTGAAAGAAATCAGAGAAATACCACCCTTCAAAATAGCCACAAATAGCATAAAATATCTTAGAGTAACTCTAATCAAATAAGTGGAAGATTTGTATGACAAGACCTTTAAATCTTTGAATAAAGTAATTAAAGAAAACACCAGCAATTGGAAAGATATCCCATGCTCTTGGGTAGGTAGAATTGACATAGTAAAATGGCAATCTTACCAAAAGCAATCTACAGATTCAATGCAATGCCCATCAAAATCCTAGCAAAATTCTTCACAGACCTCAAAAGAACAGTACTCCACTTCATATGGAAAAGCAAAATCCTAGGATAGCCAAAACAATCCTATACAATAAAAGAACTTCTGGAGGCCTCACAATCTCTGACTTCAAACTCTGTTACTCTGCTACAGAGCTACAGTACTGACAACAGCCTGGTATTAGCATAAAAACAGACAGGAGAACCAATGGAACCAAATTGAAGACCCAGATATTCATCCACAAACCTACGAACACCTGATTTTGACAAAGAAGCAAAAAATATCAAATGAAAAAAAGAAAGCATATTTAACAAGTGGTGCTGGCATAACTGTATATCAACATGTAGAAGAATGAAAATAGATCTGTACCTATCACTGTGCACAAAACTTAAATCCAAATGGATCAAAGACCTCAACATAAAGCCTGCCAAATTGAACCTCATAGAAGAGGAATGGGAAATTACACTTGAACGCATGGGCACAGGGGACCACATCCTAAATATAACACCAATAGCATAGACACTGATAGAAACAATTAATAAATGGGACCTCCTAAATCTGAAAAGATTCTGTAAAGCAAAGGACACAGTCAACAAGACAAAACAGCAGCCTACAGAATGAGAAAAGATCTTCACTAACCCTACATGAGACAGAGGTCTGATCTCAAAAATACACACAGATATCAAGAAATTGGGCATCAAAAGAACAAATAATCCAATAAAAAATGGAGTACAGACCTAAACAGAGAACTCTTAACAGAAAAATCTAAAGTGGCTGAAAGACACTTAAGGAAATGTTCAACATCCTTTGTCATCAGAGAAATGCAAATCAAAACAACTCTGAGATTCCATCTTACTCCTGTAAGAATGTCCAAGATCAAAAACACTGATGACAACTTATGCTGTCTGTTTTCATGTTAATACCAGGCTGTTTTCAGTACTGTAGCTCTGTAGTAGAGTTTGATGTCAGGGATTGTAGCATTGTTTATCATAACCAGAACCTGGAAACAACCTAAATGCCCCTTGACTGAAGAATGTATAAGGAAAATGTGGTACATTTGCACAATGGAGTACTACACAGCAGAAAAAAAATGACGTCTTCAAAGTTGCATACAAATGGGTGAAGCTAGAAAACACCACATTGAATGAGGTAACCAAGACCCAGAATGATAATTATCATATGTACTCACTCATAAGTGGTTTTTAACATAAGGCAAAGAAATCCAGCCTACAAATCACAATCCCAGAGAACTTAGATAACAATGAGAACCCTAAGAGAGACATACATTGATCTAATCTACATGGGAAGTAGAAAAAAAACAAGATCTTGTGAGTAAATTGGGAGCATGTGGACCATGGGAGAGGGTTGAAGGGGAGGAGAGAGGTAGAGAGGGAAGCAGAGAAAAATTGTAGCTCAATAAAATCTATTAAAAAAACAGAAAAAAAAGAAAAGGAAGGTTCTCTATATCCATTCAGACTAAGATTTTCAAATGGAAAAAATCTCAATAGCTTGAAAGATTTTCTAAAATTAATATTTGTATAAACAACTGTTTACTGGTAATTCTTTTGAAAAGAAAAGTGAGTGAAATGTCAACACACTATATACAGAAGAAGGGAGAGAGTTGGGAAAGTATATTGCAGTGAAGTGACACAAACTTGTGAATATATTGAACATATCTAATAATAGAAAAGTTTCCTATAATCTGATCACCTATGTGTTTTATGTACATCTTTCTGAGAAATATTTTCTTTTATCGAATGCTCCTGAGGGTGGACCTGTGTGTTCAGTGCTGAAATAAGCTGAGATATAAGAAAAATAATATATTCAAGTGTGTATTCTTTTATTTTCAACTTTCAAGATTTTATTTATAAGCATTATATAAATGAGCTTATATATGTAGAAGGATGCTTAAAATAAATCCCATACTAGCTCAGAATTGAGAAATAGATGATTATGTGTTTAGGGCTAAACTCACAAATCAGAATCCTCTGCTTGAACAGAGAACAGAGCAAATCCAACAACTGGAAAGAGCAGCTGCAAAGAGGGCGGACTCAGGCTCTGCATTAGCATATATAGTACAAGAGGCCATGCCCCAGTAAGTGGGTAGCCACAAGCTAAAATACTTTCTACAGCATCTCCCCATTTTATCTAAATAAGAGAGTTCTAAGCCTAATATAAAATTATATACAATAAGAACAAATATATTCAATAATTGTCCTATCCTAACTAGCTTAAATCTTATATAATAACTTGGCCAAGTTATGAGAGGAAAGTGACTACAACTATCTAGTTTTCACCACCACTGAAGATCCGAGAAGGGAAATAGTATTAATACAGTAAGCAGGAAGTGCAATCGAGCAACTTCCAAAATGTGCAACAAATGACAGAGACAACCGGCTACCTGGGCAATCACCCAAAGTCCCATTTGCAACGTTGAAGCAACCAACTTTGGTTAAGGCCTAGAATAACTGACAGACCATTTTCAAAGGCAGGAAATTTTTCAAAACTGTCTTACCCTGTCTTGGCAAGATTTGACAGTCCTGCTTATCCATTTCCAGATACTATGTATCTTGTTAGAGGGTGAGGCATGGGCATTTCTTTGCCCAAAGGCCAGTTTTGCCAATATTCTCTTTGGAATAGATTGGACCTGCCAGGAGCACTCGTGTCTCACTTCAACAGAAGCCTAAGTTATTTAAATGCCATATTCTACAGCTCTTTGAAGCAGTTGAAGTTTACCTATCTATGCAGAATATAATCTCTATGTATCTAAAGAACCTTATTAGTCTAACTATAAGTATGACAAACATAGATGACTATTGATCTATAATTCTTAATACCTATATAACTTAAAATCTAAGACTCCATAATAGATAGAATATTATACAAAAAACAATTGTGCAACAAATAAGGACAATGACCTCAATACGTAAACAATGTATAAGTAGCTTCATCAGAGGTAGAAATGTACATTGCAATATGATAAATATATATCAATATATAAAAAATGTTTTAAACAGAGGTAGAAGCATGCATGCATGCATACAATATTCAATATAATTTAAATTTGTATCAATATATAAGAATCTATACCAATGCAATTCTCTATAAATAATAACTCTATTACTCACTATTATTATTAGTGTGAGTAAGCTCACACAAATCTATTATCCCATCCAATTTTCCCCTTTTTTCCAAAGAGATCCCTGAACCTATAAAATTTCCCCTCAACCCCCAACCCTATATCAATTATAATCAACCTGTAATTGATGTCCCTAACCCTGCAGGCAAACTTTGTTGGGCAAGGGGACATCTTCTGGAGTTAGTTCCAGCTGTCATGGGGGCAATGTTCATTTTATGGGATCCTGTGAAAGTAAAATGATGGTTAAGTTCCAAGATTAATGTCTGCTATAATTGCAAATAGTCTCTGAGTAGGGTTTTTCTGAGCTTCCTATTTGGAGGTCTGGCCACAATATTGTAAAAAAGTGCACCATTTCAGCTAACCAAGTTGGAACCATCATGAGCATCTGGTACCCAAAAGAGGCCTTGTAGTAGTACTATCAGCATCATGACCTAATATCAAACAGGTGGAGTTGCTGTTGTGGAAACAACAACTTCTTCCTGGAAACTTCAAAAATTACTGCAGAAAATTCATTGTTCATTGTGGAAAACTTAAACATTATTTATATAGACATATACATACATATGTATTCAATGAAAGGTATGATAGAGACAAAAATATATATGAAGAAAAGTAAATTTTTTCTAAATTCTTTTTCTTTCTGCCCCATATCATGGCTCCTGACATTAGACAAAAACTCTGAAGTTTTACTTTAAAAACATGCTTAAATTTAGAGCCATTGTGCAACTCCAAAACCTGCTCTCTCTATATATATAAATGTAAATATATATATAATAAATGTATATAATTTATCATTTGTACTTACGAGTCATATTTGATTTTCTTAATGATCCTTATTGGGGTTATTTTTCCATCTGTCACCACTCAAACATTCAGGACCTCTTGAATTTTTGAAGATGAGTATTTTTCTGCAAAGACAAGAACAGAACCCTGCCCCAATCCTTATGAGGTATTTTTTACCACCTGTATGATTGTCACCATTGTGGATGAGGTGTCATTTCTATTTTTCAAGAGGTTTCTCCTTGTCAAACTGAATCTTTATTAATGATGATGGTATCCATAATTTTTCTTCTCCTGTGAAAACAAGAGCAAAACCCCTTCCCCAATGCAACACATCTCCTGGCTTCCATTGTGAAGTAAGCACATCCTTCAAATTAACTGGTTAATTTAATTCAGAAGACCTTCTATTATCCACCGTCTCTCTGCTGCTGTTGTCCCTTTCTCATTAGCATTAAGAAAATTCAAAGTAAATAAAGCATTATGTAATCTATTTCTGGGGGCCTTTTTCCACCACTTTCTGTTTATTTAACATATCCTTTATAGTTTGATTTGATGTTTCTATAACTGCTTGAATGGTAGGATTGTGTGGTATACCTGTAATATGCTTAATATTATAATAAGCAAAATAGTTTCATTTTTCTAGAGACATATGCTGGACCATTATCTGTCTTTATTTGTGCAGGTATACCCATGATGGCCATAACTTCTGATAAATGTGTGATTACTGAATCAGGCTTTTCTGAGCTTAAAGCAGTTGCCGACTGAAAACCTGAATAAGTGTCAATGGTGTGAGGTAAATTTTAATATTCCAAATTCTGCAAAGTGGAACACATCCATCTGCTAGATTTCATTCCTTTGTGTACCCTTTGGGTTAGTCCCTGCAGGTAGTGGTGTTTGGTTATAGAAAGAGTAAGTAGGTCATCTCATTATAATCTCCTTATCTTGTTGCCATGTAATAGAAAACTCTTTCTTTAAACCTTTGCTATTGATGTGATTTTTTTATGAAATTTTGAGGCCTGTAACATGCTTCCTATCAATAATTGAACAATTTCTGTATTACCTTGTGCTAGAGGACCTGGAAGACCTGTATGGGATTGGATGTGTGTTATGTATATAGTACACAGCCTATTCCCGATTATGTCTTGCACCTGGATAAATAATGAAGTCAATTATGTATCATCTGATATAAATTCTGCAGTTTCAATATGCAAGATAACTCTTTTTGCATATTGTAAATCAGTAACTATGTTAAGAGATTCTTTAAACCCCTTAGCATCATGAGAATAGCATATAATTCTGACTTCTGGACAGAATTATAAGGGCTTTGTTCCACCTTACTTAATTCTTCTGATTTGTAACCTGCCTTCCCTGATTTATTTGCACCAGTATAAAATGTATGGGTTCCAGTTATTGGAGCATCACTTACAATTTAGGGAAGAATCCAAGAAGTTCTCTTTATAAGTTATGTCTATCACTTTTGGGATAACTGCTATTAATTTCTCCCAAAAAATTTAGCACAAGATCTTTGCCATGGTTCATTGTCTTGCCAAAACTTTTTAAATTTATCAGTACTGAAAGGCACTATAATCTCTGCTGGGTCGACAAACCTGCTAATTGACAAAGTCACAATTTACCTTATATACTTAATTCAGAAAATTTTTTCATCTAAGTTTTTAATTTTTACCTGGTTTATGTGGTAAAAAGATCCATTCTAAGAGAATATCATCCCTCTGCATTAAAATTCCTGTAGGAGAAATTCTGGAAGGCAATATGACTAGAATACAGTGAAGATTTGGATTCACCATATCCACATGTGCCTCCTATAATTTTTCCTCAACAATTGTCAATTCCCTTTCTGCTTTAGCTGTTAATTCTCTGAGACTATTCAACTCTTCATCACCATACCATCTAAGGTTTTTGTTTAAATGAATATTAGATCAGTCATAGACTGGAAAGGTTTCCCAACAATCTTTGAAAGTTATTAAGAGTCCGCAACAGGACTCTCCTAATTTGTGTGCTTTTATGTCCTAATTTTTTGCAAACCTATTTTATAACCTAGGTAATTGACAGACTCTCTTCTCTGTATTTTTTCAGGAGCAATTTGTAATCCCCATTTTGGCAAAGCTTTATTTACTTCTTCAAACATTCTTTCTAAACAATTCATGTTTGAATCAGATAGCAAAATGTCTTCCATGTAATGGTAAATTATAGACTTAGGAAATTGTTTACATATTATTTCCAACGGCTGACTTACAAAATATTGACACAATGTAGGGATATTGAGCATTCCCTGTGGGAGGATAGTCCATTGATATCTCCTAGTAGGCTGAGAATTATTCTAAGTAAGCACTGTGAGGGCAAATTTTTCTCTATACTTTCCCTGTAAATGTATAGTGAAGAAACAATCTTTCAAATCAATAACTATAAGAGGCCATCATTTTGGTAATAGAGAAGGTAGAGGAATTCCAGATTGTAGAGGGCCCATAGGATAAATAACCTTATTGACAGCTCTTAGATCTGTCACCATTCTCCATTTGCCAGATTTCTTTTTACAGCAAATACAGGAGAATTGCAAGTGCTGGTTGATTCTTCAATATACTGAGTATCTAGTTGCTCTTGTACCAGCTGTTCTAAAGCCTGCAACGTATCTTCAGCTAGAGGCCACTGCTTAACCCATATAGGCTTCTCAGTCAACCATTTTAAAAGTAGGGCTGTTGGTGCCTCTAATGGTTTGCTAGTTGCTTTGTTCTTGTACAGCCTGAATGGCTGGTGACAATTGTGTATAGTAACTTATAATATCCTTCCCAGAATTATTAGTTCCTGGGACTTCAGAAGTATTAATCTGGGTATTCTATTGCTGTAGCAGGTCATGACCCCATAAGTTTACTGCAATATTAGCCAAATATAGCCTCAGCTTCCCTCTTTGAACTTCTGGCCCAATACAGTCAACCCATCTCATGCTTTGTTTAACTTAAGATATGGTTCCATTTCCCAGTAATTGAACATCTGCCTCTTGAAGAGGCCAATTTGGATGCCAAGATTCTGGAGTAATGATACTTACATCTGCATCTGTGTCTATCAAACCAACATTTACAATGCCATTTATATGCACTCTTAGCTTTGTTCTTTGATCATTTACAGAAGTCTGCCAGAATATATGTTTCTTATTTCCTATTGGAATTTTTGACTTATCCTCCATGATTATGCCATCATCTAGAACAGTATGGTCTTATACAGAAGGCTATGGATTTTTAAAATTTTCCTGGTGAGACATGCCCTCCATAGTTACTGGGAATGAATGGGCCACTTTTGGCTTGGGGCCTGTGAAAGTCCCCATAAGAAGTTTCCCAATGGTATTGGGTTGCCTTGTCTGTCTTTAGTTGGTCTGCATTCATTGGACCAATGTCAGCCTTTGCCACACCTTCTACATATACCTGAAGGCTGAGTCCTCCTATTTTTGCCATTCCCAGAGGAGATATTATTCCTATGAATTCCTTGCATACAATCCCTTCTCAGATATCCTATTCTATAATAATTAAACATTTGGTATTTTGATGTCTCCTCGTTCCTTTAGAAATTGCTTCTCCTACCCAAGATTCAGTATTATAGTCAAATGTCTCAATGTTCATTGTATGCAGAATCCATTCATCCATAGGTGCTGATCTAAACTTTAAATGCCCAAGTATCTTTTTGCATTCTATGTTGGCATTTAAAAAGCCAGAGATTCTGGCTTTGTTACTCCTATTTCTACAGCCTTAGTTAGTCTTTGTAAAAAGTCAGTAAAGTGTTCTCTCTGTCCCTGTTTAACCCTGGTATGTGATTCAATTCATTTTCCTAGTTCTTGATTTTGACCCAAGCATTTAAGGCTGCTTCATGGAATAGAGACAAGATTTGTTCATTTTAAAGAGCTTGATCCTGTGGGTCAGCATAAGGGCCTTCACCAAGAATTTGATGTTGGGAAGTCTCAAGACCTTTTGATTTTCCCTGTTGTTCCAAAATTTTGTCTTCTCTCTGTAATAAATTTTAAACATTAACAGAGGTCCTTCATCCAGGACTACTGAAACTAACTGAAAGAAATCATGTGGTGTTGCTTTGATGCTAGAAGCCCAAGTCTTTATCATGTCCTTAACAAATGTGGAATGCAAGCTTTAAGTTACAACAGCTTCCTTTATTTCTTTTAGAACATTCATTCTTATAGGTAATCATCTACCTTCTTTGGATCCTTTTGGGCCTTTAGAACTTGATGCTTTGTCAGAGTATATTATAGGGTAGGAAGCTAACACCCTGGGTAAGTCATTTCTGACCAGCTACTGGCAATATTGAATTCTGTACTTGCACCTTCTTTACCTGTTCATCAGCTCCAATAATTTCCTCAATTATTTCAAATCTTTTATTATTGTCTTTTGTAAAGCCTGAATCTCCTGGCCTGTATCTATTTCTAGTGATTTCATTCAAGCACCTAGCCTCTGGTCCTCATTCTGCACATGTGATTCCAAGGTATGAATTTTCTCCTTTAAAGATAACATCTCATCCTTGAACATTACTTGAATAGCATGCAGATTGCAATCCTGGAGAGACAGTCTTTCTGACAGACTGTCAAAGACAGAATTTTTGACAAATTTTGAATGTCAAATTCAACAGTATGAATTCTTTCAGATAACTTCTTAGTACCCTTAGATATGGATTCAATTTTGTCTGTAGTAGTATCAACTTTTCTGGGTCACTTTTGATTTTCTGTCAACTAGCTGTTCATTATTAATCTGTAAAGACTCTATCATTCCTAAAAGTGCCATATTCTTTCTTAATGAAAGAATATGGAGAAGAAAACTGAATCCTCATACCCAATAAATTGAAGTATCACAGTAGCCATATAAGCCTCGCATAATACAATCTATAGTATTAACAAAAAAATACTAAAAGTTTCAATATTAATGTAATCTGCCATAATGATTTATTAAATACCTGTTACAAGATCCAGTTAACTATTTTAGGTTTAATAATCTTTATTGTCCAGCAAATGTCATGGCTGCAGATTCATGGTGGCAACAGGAAAAGACTAGAGCTGCTTTAGTTTTCAAGTCTTGGTACTGGTTAAATACTGAGAAATATGCTTTGCTTGACAAATTAAGAGCAATTAAATCAATTCTATACATGGAGCAAGAGAACCAGAACTCATGGGCAGGGAGCAGAAACCGGCAGCTGCAGAAGTCACCATGTGCCAAGGAACCACCTCAAGGAATGCAGCAGTAGAGTGTGCTCTTGGCAAGTTTTCAAGTTGTCACATGCAGTAAACTCTGCTGTGGTGGGCATTCTACAAAATAAAAAAAAAACGCTCAGGTAAAAGCAGGCCAAGAGGGCAGTGTTGGGAGACTGTCTGAGCAGTGAACCAGTTGCCCATTAGGCCATCCACCCAGGAGGTATGGAGTTCGATTTTACTTGTGGGTGCCAAATGTGGAAGGATGTGTAAAAGAAATCCCACACTAGCTCAGAATTGAGAAATAGATGGTTATTTATTTAGGGGTAAACTCACAAATCAGAATCCCCTGCTTGAACAGAGAATGGAGAGCAAATCCAGCAACTGGAAAGAACAGGCAGAAAAAGGGCAGATGCAGGCTCTGCATCAGCATATATAGTATTCTCCCCCTTCCCTTCCATCCTCCCCACTGCCCTCCTTGTTCCCAGTTTACTCAGGAGATCTTGTCTTTTTTTTTTTTTACCATTCCTAGGTCCATACAACTCTCTTAGGGTTCTCTTTTATACATAGTTTCTCTGGGGTTGTGGCCTATACACTGGTTTTTCTTTGTTTCATGCATATTATGTTACCTTACTTGAGATGTTTTTTTTATTCCCATCCATTTGCCTGTAAATTTCAAGATGTCATTTTTTTTACAGCTGAATAGTATTCCATTGTGTAAATGTACCACATGTTTGTTATACATTCTTTGGTTGAGGGGCATCTAAGTTGTTAGCAGGTTCTGGTTATTATGAATAATACCACTATGAATGTAGCT
Source organism: Ondatra zibethicus (assembly GCA_004026605.1). Lineage (NCBI taxonomy): Eukaryota > Metazoa > Chordata > Mammalia > Rodentia > Cricetidae > Ondatra > Ondatra zibethicus. The sequence continues at coordinate 21,872 of PVIU01002867.1, forward strand.
GAGCAAATGTCATTGTGGTGTGAATCTGCATCCTTTGGGTATGTGCCCAAGAGTGGTATTGCTAGGTCTTGAATTAGATTGATTCCCAATATTTTGAGAACCTGACATACTGATTTCTAAGTGGCTGTACAAGTTTGTACTCCCACCATCAATGAAGAAGTATTCCTATTACTTCATATCCTCTGCAGCATAAGCTCTCGTCATTTTGATCTTGGCCATTCTGACAGGTCCAAGATGGTATCTCAGAGTTGTTTTGGCTTGCATTTCCCTAATAATTAAAGATGTTTAGCATTTCCTTAAGTGCTTTCAGCCATTTGATATCCTCTGTTGAGAGGTCCCTATTTAGATCTCTACCTCATTTTTTATTGAATTATTTGGTATTTTGATGCCTACTTTCTTGAGTTCTTTGTATAATTTGAAGATCAGTCCTCTGTCAGATGTGGCATTATTGAAGATCTTTCCCCATTTTGTAGGCTGCTATTTTGTTTTGTTGACCATGTCCTTTGCTCTACAGTTTTAGGAAGTCCCATTTATTAAATGTTGCTCTCACGGTCTGTACTACTGGTGTTATATTTAGGAAGTGGTCTCCTGTTGAAATGTGTTTGAGGTTACTTCCCACTTTCTCTTCTGCAAGGTTCAGTATGTGTAGCATGAGGAGAGCGGGCCGTGTCCTGCCACCTGGCTAGCTAACACCCGAAATAATCACACAGAAATTGTACTAATTAAATTACTGCCTGGCCCATTATATCTAGCCTCTTCTTGGCCAACTCTCACATCCTGATCAAACCCATTTCTACCAATCTGTGTTACACCATGTGGTCGTGGCTTACCTGGAAAGATTCTAACCAGTGTCAGTCTCATGCTAGCAGCAGTGGACAGACATGTCTCCCAACAACTGTCTACAAGATAAAGCCAGTGACCAGGCACCATTAGCTAAGTGGCATGGAGGGTTTCAGCAACCTCACACAGACCTTGTTACAGAGTGGCTAATTAGCCATGTGCTGTATAGCAGATTTAGCTTTTGCTCATAGAGATAAAAAAAAGGCTAAAAAGTATACAGTAAAAAGAGGTCCAGGCAGACATACCTCTAAACAGGTTCCAATGTGTTTTACAATGTGCATAGGGTTAAGAAAAACAATAAAATGAGTATACATTCATAGAAAGAAATTAATAATTTATAAAAATAATATAATAAATCATTAAAGAAAAAAATAAACTATGTAGAGTTAGGAAATACATAGGAAGTCTGGATCCTGTATGCTATTGTGTTGATGCTGAATTTTTGTATGGCTGATAGGCAAAAAACAGCTGCTGGGAGACATGGGATAGAAAAAGATATTGATACAATGCAACAATCTAAACATTTTTAAAATGCTGCAACTTTAAAACAGAAGAAAAAATATGTTGGTTAAAAAATAGAACTTGAAAGATACATTGCTTTGGGGAAGCAGTTTTGCTTTTGTTTTCACAGGAAACAAGAGGCTATGGATTCATTCCAGGTAGCAATTGACCAGGTTTGCCAAAGGGAGACCTCCTAAATTTTGACAGGTAAATTCTATCAACAAGGTTAATACTAGTCTTCTCAGGACTTGGCCATTATCTCAGATTTTCTCAGGGTTCCCATAAGATTATCAGCACCCACCAATCAATAGGAAGTAGTCTAGACAACAGTGACCAAATTCCCAAAATATTTTTATAAATGTTTGTTTTCATTTGAAGATGCTTTGTTATACATGGTTAATAGTTACAGTTGATCTCTTTCTAGAGAAAAAAGGGGGACATGATATGGAAATGATAAAATATAGATTATTAAATCTGATCGAATCCAAATATGTTTGTTAATCTCAAAATTCTTCACCTTGGTATGGATATTAGTTTACTTATTCAAATTTAAGGTCAATTTTGTTGTATTTCTACTGTTTAAGGTATTTTGTTTCTGCAGCTCATTTAAAAGTATAAGGTGTAGTCAAGAAGTACAAATTAGTAGTCATCAATATTACCCAAAGTTGCTAGTTAGATTTTCTAGATATACATAGATATATTTCAGATGGATAGGCAATCTTCAAACACTTTAAAGACCTACAGAATATGGCATTTATATGTTTTAAGAACTTAGACTTTTCTCAACAGTGAGACATATCTGTTCCTAATATTACCAATTACTTCAAAAGGATGATGGCATCAAAGAATCTCCTTGTGGAATATGCTTTCAATGTGGAAAAGCTAGCTATTTGGGCAAGAAACTGCTCTTATCTGGACTGCTTGACACTATGTTTTAAAAGCTGGAGATGCAGGAACCACATTAAAATGATGATTGAACTTCATCTAAACAAGGCAGGATAGTTCTTCAGGGTCCCTGATTGAACTTCATCTAAACAAGGCAGGATAGTTCTTCAGGGTCCCTGATTGAACTTCATCTAAACAAGGCAGGATAGTTCTTCAGCATCCCTGCTTCACAGAAGAAACTGCCAGGCATTCTGCCAGGCTCAGCAGAAAGTGACAGGCAAAGGGGAGTCTTTCAAATTTTGTGCTTCACTGAAAAGTCTTCCAGATACTCCAGTCCTATAGACTGAAGACAAATGTCCCAACATTATAGAACAATTTTGGGTGACTGTCTAGTCAGCCAATTGTCTCTATCATTTCTCAAGTTGCTTCATGTTTGCTTCTGGAGTCCTTGATGGACTTGAAAACTAGATAGTTATTACTATAATTTTCCTTATTTATAATAAAAGATAAATTAGATTTAAAACTTTAGACTCCCAAAGATAGTATAGATGAAAGAATATTCTCTTTAATTTCATAAAATACAAATAGATTAAATATTGTAACTGTAATTCTTGCTTAATAACTATTTTATTATATGTGATTTTACTATGTTGAAGTTAAAACCTTCCTTTTTGATTGGGTAGAAAGGTGAAAATGATGGGGGAATGTCCTCCTGCAAACTGTGAATATATGTTTATCTTCATTAGTTGATAAATAAAACTTCTTTGGCATATGGCAAGGCAGGATAGGGCCAGGTGGGAAATCCAAACAGAGATAGAGGAAAATAAGAAGGGATTCTGGGAAACACCCACCAGCCTTTGAGAAAGCAAAACATATAGAAAAATGAGGTAAAAAGCCATAAACTACATGGCAAAACATAGATAAGAAAAAAGGGTTAATTTAAATGTAAACAACAGCTAGTAATAAGCCTGAGCCATTGGCCAAACTTTTATAACTAATATAAACTTCTGAATATTTATTTGGGAATTTCCAGGCAGGAGAGAAACCTCAATTTAATTGAAGCTTCCTACAGCTGGGAAGGGAGCTACACTGTGAGGCTAGGTTCTGAAGGAAGGCAGAGCCAACTGCTAGTGTATCATGGGGGCTCTCTGGCTGAGAGGCATTGGATTATGGTAACTAGTAAATTAAACCAACCCATATATTTTTAGACTGTCTTAATTTCAAATTGAAAAACAGAAAATAAGTTGTGTTGGAGAAGAGGTTATGCCATTGTTTTTACAGGAAATGTTATGGTTTTCGTCAAAATTAATGAAGATCAAATTTGATTGGGTGAGACTTCATGAAAATCTTGGCTACAGCCGTGAAGAAAGAAACCAAAAAAGTCTAAAGGATAGGTGACTTACATGCTGATCCTTTTGTCTAGGAACAGCTCTGAAACTGGGTGAATGAGACATGATAAATCTGGTTGGCTACAGAATCCTCATGACTTCTTATTATATGCCATCATTTCATATGGCATGGATAGAGGTTTGGTTATAAAGTCCAAACCAACTTTAAAAGTTAAGAGTTGCCTTTTACCTGCTCAAACATAGAAGACACCAAAAAAATCATCTTAAACAACATACATAGATACACATACACACACGCATACACACACAACCTTTGAAAGTTTACGTGTGATCAGAGAAAAGGGTGCCAGATACCAAGAAAAACAAGTAGCCCAAGTGATCAAGCCTCAAAATGCCTCTGTTGCAGTTTCCTCAAAGTTCTGCACTTATAACAGCTTCAAAGTGCTTAGTTGAGATTGTCCAGTCAATATTTCAGATTAGCTCTACACTTTCCCACTTTCTTACACTGTTGTACAGCTCTGGCAGCTGGTTTAACCCCTGCTTCGCTCCCTGAGGGCTTAGCTTCTTGTCAGTGCTTCCTGGTAGGGGAGCCACGTTTAATACCTCAGCTCTGGGAATTTGGTGAGTCCTAGCAACCAGCTGCTCAAATGTTCTGCTTTACAACAGGGCCTCTTAAAAGAGCCTGTGCCTCTGTAGGACGTGAGCAGTAGGCTCTGTGTGTGTGCCACACATCTAGCTGCACATGTTGTATCTAGCTGAAAAGAATCAAATTACTTTGGCTGCTATTCCAAAACTAAAGTATAAAACTGGAAACTGATGATCTTTTTCTCCTTCCTCCTCCTCTTAGTATGCAATGCTAAGTGACTTCACTGTTCAACACCTTCCAGAGGCAATAACAGTGATGCTTCAAAGAATAAAAAGTAAATAAAATGTAAACCACAGATGTTAGTTTCTGTAACACGTACGTACATTTTAAATTCAACATGACTTTTTACAAAAGCTGGGCGGTGGTGGCACACACCTTTAATCCCAGCACTCGGGAGGCAAAGACAAGTGGATCTCTGCGAGTTCAAGGCCAGCCTGATCTACAAGAACTAGTTCCAAGACAGGCTCTAAAACTACAGTGAAACCCTGTCTCGAAAAACAAACAAATAAACAAAAATCCTGTTCTACAAATAGTTGGTGGCATACAGCTGTGATACTGGCACTTGGAAGGTGAAATAAGGAGGATGAGAAGTTAAAGGCCAGCTTATGCTGTATAGTAAGTTTGATGCTAGCCTGGGCTGTATGAGATTCCATATCCAAAACAAACAAACAAAACCAAAACAACAACAAAAACATCTTGGTCAAGTTTGTAAAATATGGAACTCAAATATTACTTCTTGAAAAATAAATTGGAGTTAGAACACATGTGAGTTCAGGAGTTCTGATGGTGATAATATATGTATTCCTCACATTGAGAAGCCTGAACTAGAATGATCATAAATATGAGGCCTACTTGGGATAAATGGTAAGTCCTTGTTTGAAGGAGGTGAATTCAGCATTTAGTCTCAGTTCCTTGTATGTTAGGGTATGTCATGAAACTTGTGAGACAGACAAGAATACCCTTAACTGATACACACACACACACACACACACACACACACACACACATCTGCAGAGCACAATATGAAGACCAGCACAATGGCATGGTATTTAAACACATGGCATGTATAACCAATGGCATAGAGAGGATAGTTTTGGCAAGAGAGATGAAAAATATCATCTAAACTACCAAAGTACTTTGATAGATCAAGAGAGGTGGTATTAATTTCACATTTAAGAGGCTTCTTACAAATGCTTACTTTAGTTTTTCAGTCATTAAAATAAACCACACAAGGAATAGGAGCCACAAAGTACTTTCCCTTACAATTATTTTGAGGAATACCCTAACCACTTGCTGTAATTTATAGTTGTCTTATTTGCTTGCTCTCTGTGGCTGAATCCAGAAGATAGGCTTCTGGATGGCCCTGTATTCCTCCAATCAGATGGGCTTGAATCTGAGCAATGAATATTCACAGCTTTAGATAAACATCTAATGTATGTATTGTCAAATTGCAAAAAGGAACGTTCTGTTTTACTTGGATTAGTGCAATAATTAACATGAAAAACCTTGCTGTATTTACAGTGACTGTTTTGCAATAACTTAGAATTCTTTTGACTCGGCTGTGTCAAACTCAATATAAAGTCACTAGGGTCCTGAATCTCAACTGACTAAGAAAGATATTATAGGCAAGGCAGGATTTCTTTGTCTTCATTCAAATCTATTGTTAACAATTTTAGACAAATATTCTATCAGCAGATATACAACATATACTTCTCCTTATCAACTCTTATTCTGTGCCATGAGAACCATTTTAAGCTTCAGGTCTAATTTCATATTACTTAATTGTTCATCTTGCTTTCAATACTGCCCCTGTCAAGTCATTTCAACACAGTTGCAAGAGAAATTTCTCAATGCTTAGATGTGAGTGTGTGGAAGGTAATATCCTACAATGAATATTTTCATTAACTTGCAAGTCATTATCATGACCCACATCCACTGTGAAGTGCTTTCTAAACCGAGGCTCCTTCTTCTTAGCTGAGTCTACTTTGTGCCAAGTTGACAATTAAAGGTAATCATGTCCAGGTTCTGGCTATTTCAAACAGTGCTGCTATAAACAAATTTGAGCACATGTCCTTGTGGTATGATTGAGCGTCTTTTGGTTATATTCCCAACATTGGTATTGCTTGGTCTTGAGGTAGATTGTTTCCTAATTTTCTGTGAAATTGCAATACTGATTTCCAAAGCAGCTGTATAAGTTTGCAAGATGCCCCTAATCAAAGAATGGAGGAAGAAAATGTGATACATTTATATAGTGGAGTATTACACAGCAGTAAAAAAAAATGACATCCTGAAATTTGCAGGCAAAAGACTGGATCTACAAAAAATATAATGAGTGAGGTAACCCAGACACAGAAAGACAAATATCATATGTACTCACTCATAAGTAGCTTTTAGACATAAATTAAAGAAAAACCAGCCTACAGGCCAGAACCCCAGAGAACCTAGACAACAAAGAGGACCCTAAGAGACACATGCATGGATCTACATAAGAAGGAAAAAAGAGAAGATCTCCTCAGTAAATCGGGAGTGTGGGGGTTACGGGAGAGGGCAGAAGTGGAGGGGGGGGAAGAAGGGGAGTGGAGAAATATGTATAGCTCAATAAAACAAAAATAAAAATAGATAATCATCGTTACCACCATCTTAACATTCACACAATTCACTTGAAGGCTTACTAGTTTCCTCATTAATTTATTTCTTCATTTATATTTACTGAGAATATGTGAATATCCTGAAAATATTAAAACACAATAAAATGCAGCTTATTTCGACACTCTTAGCTATCTGTCTCTGTATGGAGCTTACAGATTAGTAGGTCATTGGCATCTAGCATATAAAGTAAATAAAAGATAAATATATAAAACTCTATAGACCAAGAAAACAAAAGAATCTAATTAAAACTTGGAACTGAACAGTGTCCTTAGAAGAAAAAATACAAAGGACTAAGAAATATTTTTTTAAATGTTCACCATCCTTAGATATTGGGGAAATGCAAATTAATACTACTTTGAAATTTCATCTTATCTCAGCCAGTATTTCTAAGATTGAGAAAACAAAAGGCTGTAAATGTCATCAAAGGTGTAGAACAAAAAACTCTCATGCACTGTTGGAGAGGTGCATGTTGGTATACCCAGTGTTGAAGACAATGTGACATTTCATTAGAAAACAGAAATATAATTACCATAGAACCCAACCATACCAGCTCTGGCATTCCTGGCTATATAGCAAAAGGACTCTATTACCTACTGAAGAGACAAATGTTTAACTATCTATTCACTATAGCTAAGACATAGAAATAGCCTAAATATCTGTTAGTTAATAGATAGTTAATGAAAATATAATATTTGTATATAAATGAAATGTATTCAACTGTAAAGAGACATAAAATTAATTTGTAAGTAAGTGTATGGAGCTGGAAAACACTATACTGAAAAACAAATATCATGTATACAATCTTAGCGTCAAATCTCTAGATTTGTGTGTTTACTTCAGAACACTTGAAAATCTCTGGAAACTGGAAAGGGACCATTGATGCAGATTGGACAAAAAGATCTTAAAGAATGGGGATAGTAGAACACAGATGATCAGAGGAACAAAAGTGAAATATTGAGCAGAGAGGTTTAAGTGGGGAGGAGGGTAAGAAGGTAGGGCAGAAGAGGGACTTGAAGGAGGGACAATTAATTCTAAGCATGTTTGAATTCTTTCACTTTCAAAATAAATATAGTTTAAATGTATAACTACATACATGCCTCTACTTAGAAGATGATAGAATGACATAACCTTATAGTGTTCTTTGCATTTAAAAAAAATACATGGGAACTGGAGATTTTTGACAAAAAAAGAAAATCTTTATAACCACAGTTTTACAGTTTGTTTTCTAATAGGTTTGTTACTGTAGATTGCCTCTTTTTCTTCCTTTTATCTATTTATATTGGAGTCTATCTTTATTTTTATCTCATATTGAAATAAAAACCAATCAGAAATGCTTGTCATTGACATTACATTCTGATCAATTATGGTTGTGTGTGTGTGTGTGTGCATGTGTGTGTGTATGCATGAGAGAGAGAGACTGACTCACTATGTAGCCCTCCTGTCCTAGATGGCTGACTGCCACAGAACTTGTTGTGTAGACCAGTCTGCCTTGGAACCCACAGAGATTCACCTGCCTCTCTCTCCCCAATTACCCTGCTGCATCTAAAGAAAAATTAAAGGAGGTAGGAATGTTCCCAATATTTTGCCAGAAACACCCTCACATTGCAGTAAATACTTGAAATAAGTATTTTAAATATTTAATTGATATTATATGGCTCATACGTGTAATTTAACAGCCACTAACATTGCAGTCACTCATTCATGTGTAGAAAGGACACAAATGCCAGCTCATTTGATAATTGTCTCCCTGCTTCCAGATATCTGTGGTCAGATCACACCCACAAACACCTACTGTAAGTGACTTTCATTAGTGGTCAGAGAATACATATCAATCTCGAAGTAAAGACGAGAGGACAGACATACAGTATGAAAGGAATTCTCAACTAGAGTGTTCTTTGGGTTCAGCTGCTTTTGCAGCTTTTCTCTCCCTCTTTGAACACAGTTGAAAGTGTGACATTTTAAAGTCAGATTTTATAGAAACAAATGTCAGGAGAGGTGAGTCATCCTAATATCTCTAAAAATAAACCTAGGTTGTCAAAGAAATCAAAACTTCACCCTCGAGATTAGCCACTGAGAGAGCAAGAGCCTACCGTGGGCTGTACAGCTGCCAGAGGTTATCCCAGAGGCTGAGGGCAGTGCAACTGAGGGAGCAGAAAATGAAGAGCAGAAGGAATTTATGGATTTTGCTTTATTTAACTACAAAGTGGCCCTCAGGAAATGTACTATATTGAGAAAGGGATAAACTACTTGCCTGTTTCTTTTTTTTCATATGTTAAAAATATGGAAGCCTGTTTCAAATAAGGACCAAGATAGGCCTCCTAAGGGACTGCTCTCCATAGTTTAGAACTTAAATGCAGTTTTCTCAGCTGCAGAGAGAGCTACTGTGTGGTATAATGTAGCCACAGTGTTCTGAATTTTGGGCTGTGAGATTACTTTCAGGTGATACTCTGGTCCCTGTTATGTCCAAATGCCCCTTTTATCAAATGGAAATGAAAATTAACCTTCAGTCCTTGGGATAGAAAAGCCTTATGTTTGACTTCTTTTCATATTATTTCTCTGCAGTCCCCTCTCCCATTTCAAAATCCATCCTTGTGCCAGTTTCTTATTTTCTGGCTTTCCTATGCAAGCTGTATGTACAGAGAAAAGACGTTTCTCTGTGTCATCCTCACAGTCTACTCCTACACTGAACCCTAAGCAGCAAGCACATGAATTGGCTTGTTGAGTAGCATCTGAAAGATAATCCATTTGTAGACGACCATGAATTCACTTAGAACTTGTGATAGCTTTAACTGTTCAGTTAATACAACCTAACATCACCTAGAAAGTGTCAGTGAGGGGATGTCTATGTTGGCATGTGGTATGTTTGTGGAGATTGTCATAAGTCAATGGATGTGGGTACCACCATTCTCCAGGCAGAGTGCCCTAAGCTGTGTGTGTGTGGAGAACAAGCAAGGGAGGACACATGTGTTTACTTATGTCTGCTCTCCATGATGGATGTAATGTAATTACCTATTTGAAGTTTCTACTTTGACTTACCACAATGATGGATGATGGCCTGGAACTGTCAACTGTAATAAACCTTTCTCCCTTATGTTGCTTTTTCTCGGGGTGTTTTATTAGAGCTAAAGAATGAAACTAGGACAGATGCATATGAGAGAAAATACTGTTTTATTTTTAAAAATTTTCCAAAATGTTTGAATCTAGGGAGTTAGTGAAGCAGTGAGGTGCATGTCTTTTAAGCAAAAGCACCCAAGTTTCATTTCCAAAGTCAACATGAAAAATCCCATTGTGAAGGAACACACTTGCCATGCAAACACTGAAGCGATAGACACAAGTTGCCACCTGGAGCTTGCTTACCATTCAGTTAACCCTCTTTGGGAACTTCCAGGTCAGTGGGAGACCTTGTCACAAATAAGCGAAAAAGGTAAAAAGTGCAGAAAAATAACAGGAAGGTAGTTTCCTGTCCTCCAGAGACATGTTCACACAGGTGAGCACACACACACACACACACACACACAGAGAAAGAGAGAGAGAGAGAGATTTTAGTTTATTTTAATGTTGTTGTAGCATAATTTTGGTCTTGTAAAAGCAACTTAAGAGAGAAAGTTCACTGTCCAATGTACAATCAAACATGGCAGGTAAGTCAAAGCTAAAATTGCTCAAAACAGATGGGCACATTATTTATGTCCATGTCAGGTGAAGAAAACAGTGAATGAACACACATTCATGCTCAGTTTCCATTCTCCATTTTATACACTCCACTATCATCTGTCCAAAGTTCTCTATACCTTTCCAGAGGACCTGAGCTTGGTTCCTAACACTCATATTTGAATAGGAAACAATTGTCTGTAACTCATGTTCCAGGGGACCTGACACTTTCTTCTGATCCCCATGGGCAACTGCTCTAACAAGCACAGGTTCTCACACATATTGTCTTGGTCAGTGTTCTATTACTGTGGGGGAGACTCTTATAAAAGAAAGCACTTAATTGGGGTTTGCTTACATTTTCAGAGGTTTAGTCCATTGTCATAATGATAGGAAGCAAGACTGCACTCATGCAGATGTAGTCTGGAGAAATAGCTGAGAATTCTATATCCAGATCTGCAGGCAACAGAAAGCGACACTGGGACTAGCTTGAGCTTTTGAAACCTCAAATTCCACCCTCAGTGGCACATTTCTGTCAACAAGACCACACCTCCTAATCCCTCTCAAGTAGTGCCACTCACTGATGACCAGGCATTCAAATGTAGAGCTTATGGGGACATTCTTATTCAAACTACTAGATACACATTTATATAACATAAAGGCACATCATTAAAATAAACAGATGCCAAGTTAGGTAGTGAAGGCTATTGAAGGATACCTTACTCAAATTCTGCTCTAAGAGTATGGATTATTTAAAACACCCATATCTTGGATGGACTTGTATACAAATACTCAAATTGGTATCTCTTTTGTCTTCTAAGTTGTGAAATTTAAGAACAATCCATATTGCAAATGACAACATTAAAGGCAATGTAGTTGGGCAGTGGTAGATCACACCTTTCCTCCCAGAAATAAGAAGGCAGAGGCACGTGGATCTCTCTGTGAGTTCAAGGCTGGCCTGGTCTACAAAGCTAGTTCCAGAGTCAAACATAGAAACCCTGATTTGAGGGGGGAACAAAGCAATGGAAGTTTTCAGTTTCATGTAATGAATATTTTTGTATATGATTGATTTGTTTGCAAAATAGGTATGTTCACCACATGTGTGCAAAGGTTAGAAGAAGCTGCCTCATTTCCTAGAACTGTAATTATAGAGTATTATTACCTTCCAGGTGAGCGCTACAAACTCAACCGGGGTACTTTGTAAGAATAACAAGTGCTCTTAATTGCTGAGTCATCTCTCTAGTCACAAAAATGCATATTTTAATTAATTAAGAGTACTTCTAAAGTACAAATTTTTTCCTCAACAAGATTCTGATGGCATGGATGAAAAATTAGATATTATAGCTTTAGCAAGATGTTTCTTTATGAAATTCCATTAGGTCATTAAAGAAGAAAGTATTTATATTTTTTAACTAACCTCCCATCAAGAAAACAAAGCATTAGGAGACTAAGGCCCTTGAGGACAGGGCAAACAATAAATGGCATGACATATTTTTTATTTTTCTAATAAGCTGAGATCAAAGTAAATGCATTAATATTAGGGTATAGTTATATTTTTAGTGAGCATACATTTGGATTTTCCAGAAAATACCTGGATGTGACAGAGGAACTTTTAGCTGAGCCATCAGAACATATTTTAGGAGTAAATGAAGTAAAGAAAATCAGTATTTTATTGTCTTGTTTCTCTAATGCTTTGTATGTATCTTTAAGGCAAATTTCTTTTTTTAGCCCCAATTATACCATTCGTGTATTTTCTTTTATAAGCAAAATAGGTATTGTATATATTTCTAATTCTTACTAGTGATTTTTTTCATAAACCATAAATTTTGATCTATCCTAATGTCAAGGAAATTTACTGGAGAACAAGCTAGTTTTTAACCACAGCTGTTTCCTTAGCTATAATAGAATCTGAGAATTTGGGGAGGTATTTTGTTATTATTGATTCCTTAATGTATGAAGTTCACCTTTAAAATTTTATGGCTTCTCAATATTTAGGTGTCATCATTTAATAAAGGGAAATGAGCGGCATCTGGAGAGATGGCTCAGTGATTAAGACCACTGGCTTATCTTCCAGAGAACCAATTTTGATTGTCACAACCCACATAGAGGTTCACGCCCACCTGTATACTCCTATTCTAGGCAATCCATCACCTTCTTATGGCCTCCATGTTACCGGATAGACACATGGTAATACATTCAGGCAAAACATACACAACCATAAAATTAAATTAAACACAAACATTTAAATGAATTACATGAAAGTGAGACTTAGTTTAGACTATATTTTACTGAACCTGAATTATCCTGAAAGTTTATAATAGGAGTAAGGAGACCAAGGTTGCTCAAGATTCTCAACTTCTTTAACTTTAACAGAGTTGTCACCTATGCCCAACTTCTACTGCTTGTTTTAGATATGAGTGTGGCTCATGATTGACTTTAATTAAGTTTAATTAAGTTACCAGATATCCTGCATCAATGATTAAAGTGAAGAACAATCATGAAATTATATGATGTCAGCTTAGTTTCAGTCCTCTAAGTGTACCTGCATACAATGTGCACTTTCGCCTCTGCATACACATGCATACAAAGAGAGAGAGTGAGAGAGAGAGAGATATGCCAAAATATGAAAATCAAGTTGATGAGTATAACTTTATCTGATAGTTTATGTATTAGACTAATTAAGAAATTATTCATATAGCAAGTATTCATTGAACACCTATTATGCACCAAGCACTCTTGGAGTTAGTTGATACAGAAATAAACAGAAGATATGGTCCAAAATTAACAGTTTGGGATGCAAGCAACAGAAAAAAATTGTGCATTCAAAGTTGGGGGCAACATGACCTGATTTATTTTTAAAGTAATGCTGGACTGGAATAGAATTGGTGGGATATCTGAATCAGACAGACACATAGAAAGATAGCTTTAAACAAGAGCAGAGGCATTGAAAAATAAGTGGACTGGCTCAAGACATCTTAAACAAGAATACCCCAAAATGGACCAATTCTATTGGTTAAGGTCATTAAAATAAGGGAAATACACATCAAGATTTGGGAATATATAGATTTGAGGGCCATTGTCTGAAACAAGGAAAATTAAACAGAAATAGTCTGGATTTAATTTTACTTCACCCTAGTCATATATTGAATCTTTACTTCCAATATCTTTATTTGGAAACAGGGCCATTGAGGATGTGACAAAGGTTAAGTCAGATCATCATAAGAGAGCCTGAGTCAGACACAGGTACCATTTAAAGAAGATGAGACACCAGTGCATCTCATGAAAGACACAGAGAAACAACACACAGCAAGGAAGAGTTACTTTGGTTGGATTGCTGATTAATTCTATACTCTGGGTCAGATAACCTCTTAACCTTTATCTAATACTGGATTAAAGATCTTTTATATATATAGGTTTGGTTTTATTTTTATGTATTTTAATTATCTACACAATCTAGATCTCTATAGTGGTGAACAATGACTTCATTTACACAATCATGTTCTGTTTCTCATGTTTGACTAGAAAACTTCATACTGTTGTGAGTGGTGTGATGAAATCATCTACCATGCTCCATCCCACCCACAACATGAATCTTCTCTTTCTCCAGTATTATGTGGACTACTGTAAGATCCAAAGTTAATTGGTAAGCCCCACCTGCCCAAGGACAAGGTATCTTTCTGCAATACTGGAAATTGTAGTTCTTCATAAATAGCAAGCTACACACTTTTATTTCCTTAAACAAGTTTGTTTGAATCAGCTATACCAGATGTGCCTGATCCCATGTAGGTGGGATGTACTTAGGCAGGAAAAGCATCAGGATGTGTGTTTGCCCTGATTGGACCTAATGGGAAATGCAGTGAATTATGGGTTTTGCCTTTTTTAAGACCTTGTAAAATGTGACTCAGGGCCATTTCCTGGGGTTCAACAGGTGATTATGTCCAGGATTCCTTTTTTACCTGGTTAGCACTTAATTAAAGTTTTCTTCAAATTTGACTCAAAATTGTGGAACTGGTTGTTTTTTTTTTTTTTTGAAATCTCAAAATTACCAGTCACACACTCTCATCTTCTATGATCATCAAATCTGCTATGTAATAAAAGATGTGGATGTAAAGGACATCCACACATCATTATCTACCAAAGACAGTTAATTATCTAAGCCTAGGATCCTTGCCTTTGAAAGAGAGAAATCCCTACCTCTTATTTTTGCAAGTGGTTTACTGTCTATAAACTCTCATCTGGAAAATGAAATTCTAAACACTCATTATATCTAGTAGTCACATAAATAAGTTATTTAGTTTTCTTCTTAGTGGCTTGCCTTAGTTTATGTTTTCAAATATATTGAAGTCTAAACCATAAAATAATTTTAAAGACTTTTCTTCACATCTTCATTTTAGAATTTAATAACAGTATTTTATAACAGAATTTAAGATAACTCAGAGTTATTTTGTGATTTGGTTCTTTTTCTACAGATAGGAAAATGAATCTTCATAAATGACTCCTGGTGCTTTTTGTTTATGGACCCATGTAGTATTTTTGGACTCTAGAAGAGTCATGCTCTGCAAGCATAAGGAGGAATTCCAGTGATGATTACCAGAGAAACTATCACAGCCTTCAGAAACACAATTTGAGGCCAGTTTATGCTGCCACACATTCCTCCTCTGCTATAGCATCATGACTTCATCCTCATACCAAGTAAAGTGTAGGTTCAATGGCATAAAACATTCCTCATGTATAATTCTTAATTTTCAAATTTTAAATTTGAACTCTAAGTATGTAAACTTGTTGACTTTATGTTAGTGTTTTCATTCTTAATTGGTTTTTTGAGATTTAAATAATGTGTCTTAAATTTTCAAAGGAACCATTAAATAAGTTAGGAAACCCTCACTGCACTCAAGTTTAGAACAGTTCATGTCTTTCATCATCACATAATTTAGCAGTCACTGACAATGGCAATTCCCTGCAGGTTTCACAGCAGGCTGGGGAAAACCCTCAAAAAGACAAGAGTGAAACTAAGTTTAGTCTGATTGTCACTAGGTTAAGACCTCTTGTAGTCTGACCCTGGCAAGTCTACATCAGCACAGCACATCTTTGGGGTGTATTAAGAAACCAATAAAATGAACTTCACTAATATGTTGTAGTTATCTCAATATACTTAAATATATATAATTTGAACCTACATCCTTGAGTAGATATTAGCTAAGACAAATATTAATTCCATGTGATAGCTATGTCGTTTAGTCTATTGATTGATGTGAGATTCCCCTCTGTGTGCTGTGAATATGTTTTACACAACTACTTATTAAAGAAGCTGCTTTGGTCTATGGCAGAGCAGAATACAGCAAGTCAGGAAATCCAAGAAAAGATAGAGGAGGAAAAAAGGCAGAGTCAGAGAGATGCCTTTTAACTCCTAAAGAAGAAAGATACCAGAGGCTTACTGATAAGTCACAGTCTTGTGGTGAAACAAAAATTAATAAAAATGGGATATTTTAAGATGTAAGAACTAGCTAAAAATATGCTTGAGCCATTGACCACTGTTGTAATTAAAATAGGTTTTATGTGATTATTCAGGTTTGGGTGGCCAAAAAATAAGAGAACAGTTTCCATTTACAAATGGCTCCAAATGTGGGACAAGAATTTCCACATAAAGTCTGAGAAAGATTAAAGAAAAGTTCTTCTAGACCCACAAAAATGGGAGTCATTTGGAGCTTCTTGGTAGTCGCATATTTTCAGATAGGCTATGCTTGTTGGGGACAAGCAGAGACACAGCTCCCTTAAAAATAGGCTTCCTATCTCAGTGTTAGCAGTAAACGTAATGTAGTTCATTTAAGAGACAGCTTGCTAGTTTGTGTTAGTAGCAAGAACAGCTCTGGCTCTTTCAGGTGATCTTGCTACTGAATGTTTAAATGGGGTTGGTGAACAGAGTGCTACAAGTTGCTTAATGACCACATAGACCCACTGGAGCTGGGGGGGGGGGTTAAGCATGGCTGGTAGTGGTGCTGAACATACCTCCACCATGTTGGACTGGATGGACCCAAAAGGCAAAACCACAGTGTTAGTCATAGCCATGCTGTCTAGCATAAAAACAAAAGAAAACAAAACAAAAAACCTCTTGTGATCAGAAAATGATTACAGGATTCCAGCTAAACAATAAGAGAGATTCAGATTTAAAAAAGACCTCTGAATGGGTCACAGTATTGGACAAATGTTCATAGGCTTAAAAGAGAGAGAAGAAAGAGTAAAGAGAGCCATAGATTAAAGGAGTTCAGACAATAAAATAAAACAAATAATAGAGCAAAAACATGACTCATAAAGAAGAAAAATATGCAAAGAGTCTGGATTATGCATACTATTTTATTTTCTTTAAATCTTTTGAACTAACTGTAGAGAGACATCTGATTCTGGAGGCTGATTAGCTAAACCAACATGTATATTTTAAAGGTATCCTGACTTCAAAATTTGAGTCTAAGGATATGTTACTTTGGAAAAGAGATTCTGCATTTGATTCCACAGAAGATGAGGGCCTGTGGATTCCTTCCAGCCTAATGTGGTTTGTTGAAACAAGACCCTCTGAAAGGTCTCTGAACCTTAAAAATACTTCACCCAACAAGCAGAACAAGCATCAGGAAGCAGTTTGGAGAAAAGTATGTCCAAATTCCCAAAATGATTCATTTTAAATGTTTGTTTTCATTTAAAAGGTATTGAGTATAAATGATTAAATGGTCATAGTCAATCTCTTTTTAAAAGAGGAGGGAAGATATCTCATAAAAATGAATACATTGATATGGACTTTGGTTTACTGATAAAAATTTAGGGTCAATTTTGTTATATGTATATTTCTATTCTTGTTCAAGTATTATGTTTTCATAGTTTGTTTTAAAATGTAATGTATAATTAAAAATTACAGATTAGTAAATAATCATTTTTAATAGTCAAACTTGTAGTCATATTACTTAGGTTTTCTAGATGTATATATTTCAGATGGATCGGTATTCTTCAAATCTTTCAAAGACCTACAGAATATGGCATTTAAAATGTTTTGAGACCTTAGACTTTATTGCCAGTGACATGTCTGCTTTAGGCTCAAAAAATATTGCGACTGTATTTCTTGCTTGAAACCTGTTTTGTTATATGTAATTTTATTATGTTAAAGTTAGAACCTTCCTTTTTATTTAGACAGAAAGGGGGAGATGATGTGGAATTCTCTTCTGTATGCTGTGAATATGTTTTATTACCATTGATTAGTAAAAAAGCTGTTTTGAACTATGGCGGGGCGATAACAAGACAGGAAATCCAAGCAGAGATACAGGAGAAAAGAATTTAAAGTCAGAGAGATATCATGTAGCTGTTGAAGGAGAAAGACACCAGAGCCTTATCATTAGGGTACAGCTTTGTGGTGATATATAGATTAATAGAAATGGGTTATTTTAAGATGTAAGAGTTATCTAGAAATATCCCTGAGCTATCAGCCAATGTTATAATTAATATGGTTTTGTGTGATTATTTGGGTCTGGGTAGCAAGAAAACAAAAGGATAGTATTCATTTACAACTGGTCTTAAATTTAGGATGACTATATCATGATTGATGGAGGATGCAAATATCTATTTGAATTTCTCACTTTTTGTTGAATGATGTCAGTGTTAGGAAAGCTGTGTTTTGAAAGAGTTTGTAGTCCAAATAAGAAAACCTGTTGAGCTATAATAAAGACAGAGCAATAGCTTCTGCATAGCAAGTGTCTAATCCTTTCACTCAATACAGGTATTATATTTTGCCTTAAAGCCAAGCTAAGGTTCAGTGGTAGCAGGAGAGAAAACTTTTTGTAAAATTTGTACCAAGTCAAAGGAGACTATAACAACACAGGAAAGAGGGAATCTCTGTGAGTCATTTCGGAGTTCAGACCAAAAAAGTAATGGTAAGAGAAAGGAGCTTTGGCAGGTGTGTGGGAGAAGTGGCATCTCTCAAATTTGGAAAAATATATTATATCAAAGAGAAAGGGATGATAAATGAATGAGGAAATCAAGGATGTGGAAATACATGAAGGAAGATAGAGGGAAGAAGAAAATGGGAAAGAGGAAGGCAGAAAAGAAAAAGAAATCAAAGAAAAGAAAAGAAAAAAGGAGGAAGGTTTCCCCATGCTTGGTTTTATCCTGCGACTCACAAATACCCAGGATTGCACAATGTTGCAACTAAAATCTCCTTCTGTTGAAGGCTTTACATGGAAAGTAAAAAGGCACTGCCACAGTCCTCAAGGCCAAAGGATATAAAGATAACAGGTAATGGGTAGTTTGACAAGATCAAAGCCAGCTATCTGTCACTGAAGACTGTAGCATTAAATTTTGATCCTTAAAGACATTTTTTTATATATTACAATGATACACTTAGTATCAAAGTATCAGTCAAACAAGAATGACAGTAACACTTTTATTATGGTTCAGTTTGTGACAAACCCAGTCAGAGAGGAAAAAAAAATCAAGGTTTGCTGGAACGAACATGCATAGGAAGACCACATAATTTACTGAGAACGCAGCATAAAACTGGATGGACAGGACACTTAATAACAGACAAAATGAGTAACTGCTCAGGACAACCCCTGACACAAATTTGGCCTCAATGTGTAATCACTCTTAAAAACTATGTTGTATTCTCTATAAGCTCATATGTTGAAGTTCTAATTGACAAAGTGTTTGTATTTATAGATGAGATTATTTTAAGGACATAATAAAGTTAAGGTCATGGTGTGGATCCCCATCAAAAAATAAGGCCCTAACCAATTTGTGTTGTCCCTAAGATGAGAGGAATTAGCTTGTTTCTCTTGATATGCAACAGGTCATGTGACCACATAATGAAAATAACTAACTGTATACAAGAAAGAAGAGATGCTTCATCAGAAACCCACTCTGATATGATCTTGTTCTTGAAATTTTAGTCTTTATGACTACATGTACATCAATTTCTGTTAAATAAATAATATAGTCTCTGGAATTCTCCAGTGATACATATAACTAACTAAATCCTAAGTCAAAATTCTATTTCTTTAAAAATAACTATAATTAGAGTAAAAAGAAAATGTATGGATCAGGACATTGTTGTTGACCACTCCCTGGTGTGTCCTGATTCTAGAGAGATATAATAGCAATATTACCAAGGATTGGCACTAAGCATATTAAAGATTTTTTTTTAATCAGGGACTCTGATTTTCTTCAAATGACTCATTACTTACAGGAGGAAAAAACCAAGAGTCATCAGATTTTTTTTATGAAGCAGAATTTATTTTTTATTTAATTTTTTATTGATTTTATTGAGCTATACATTTTTCTCTGCTCTCCCTTCTTCTCCCCTCCCCTTAACCCTCTCCCATGATCCCCATACTCCCAATTTACTCAGGAGATCTTGTTTTTTTCTTTTTCCCATGTAGATTAGATCCATGTATGTCTCTCTTAGGGTGCTCTTTGTTGTCTAGGTTCTCCAGGATTGTGATTATAGGCTGATTTTCTTTGCTTTATGTTTAAAAACCACTTATGAGTGAGTACATGTGATAATTGCCTTTCTGGGTCTGGGTTACCTCACTCAATATTCAAAATCCCAACAAAATTCTTCAAAGACCTTGAAAGAATGGTACTCAACTTCATTTGGAAAAGCAAAAAACCCAGGATAGCCAAAATCCTGGGCAACAAAAGAACTTCTGGAGTCATCACAATCCCTGACTTCAAACTATACTACAGAGCTACAGTACTGAAAACAGCCTGGTACTGGCATAAGAACAAACAGGAGGACCAGTGGAACCGAATAGAAGACCTGGATATCAATCCACACATCTTCGAACACTTATATTTGATAAAGAAGCAAAAAAAATCGAATGGAAAAAAGAAAGCACATTCAACAAGTGGTGCTGGCTTAACTGGATATCAACATGTAGAAAAATGAAAATAGACCTATATCTATCACGATGTACAAAACTCAAATCCAAATGGAACAAAGACCTCAATATAAATCCAGCCACACTGAACCTTATAGAAGAGAAAGTGGGAAGTACACTTGAATGCATTGGCACAGGGAACCACTTCCTAAATAGAACCCCAGCAGCACAGACAATGAGAGAAACAATAAATGGGACCTCCTGAAATTGAAAAGCTTCTGTAAAGCAAAGGACACGGTCAACAAGAGTCATTAGATATTCTTAAGGTAGATTCAGTGATAATTCAACACAAAGCTAAATTCAGAAAAGTTGGGAACTGTATGAAGAAAATATGAGGAAATATTTGCATGGTGCTCTGTGATTGTTTGTTTAAGCCTAAGGCCACAATGACACCAAGATCTCTAACTTTTGTTAATCATGTCCTTTATACTAATCAACACATCAAATAGAAGGTACAGAATGTGAGAAAGATATGTGTTTAACAAAGTTGAAGTTAATGTATGTTATATGACAGTTTCAAAGTTCTGGCTCCATCTATTTTAGGCTTTAGTGAGTTTAAAAACTGACACTATTTTGACCAATGTCAGAGCTTCAAGGCCATTGATTACTTTGGAAATGTAGGTTTCTGATACCTTGAAACACAAATGTAGTTTACATTTGCCCCATATGTAGACTAGAAGTTGCTGGGATTTGGTTAATCATTCTAAGTCTTTGAAGAGAAAGCTTCAAAGTAAGTTGTAAGGAGAAGATTGGCCTTCAGTAGAAACTTCTGTAGCATAGAAGAATAGAACAGTTAATGGAGGCCCAGGTGGCTGTGAGGTTGGAGCCAGCCTTGTTAAAGAGCCCTTGAACACAATAATTCTGCTTGAGTTTTCTATTTTATTTAAATTTTCCTCCATGGTTTTTAGGGATAGACATCCAAATAAATTTATGTGTGGCTCCATTCAATGCTACCATTTCTGATAAAGAGCCCTTGGTGTCCTAATTCATTTGAATTTATTTCTGCCTTAAGAATTAAGCATTGCCATTTCTTAAAGGTTTACCCAGTGAGCTAAAATTTTGTTTTGGTAACTTGACACTGTTACTGGATTTCTCCAACCTTCACAGCACTGTTACACATTTGGGAGGATCTGTCTGTATCTCCCAAAATGTTCCCAGGAGACTCAATCAAGAAAGTGATTTTAAAGGCTCCATGTAAACAGAGACTGTGCTTTCATTTCCCAGCTGCCCAGACCTGAATAATCACACCCAAACTATATTAATTGAAATACTGTTTAGTCACTGCCTCAGGCATATTCATAGCTAGCTCTTATACCTTAAATTAACCTATTTCAATTAATTTATGTACTGTCATGAGGCTGTGGCTTACCTGTAATGTTCTGGCATCTTACTCTCTTGGTGGTTACATGGTGTCTCCTTCTTGTCTACTTTCGTTCTATATCCCACTTCATCCCCCTTTTTCTGTTTAACTAAAAAGGAAGGTTTTAACTTAAACAGTAAAATTACATATGAAAACCAGTTATCAAGCAAGAATTATAATTACAATACTTAGTCCATTTATATTTAGCAAAAAAAAATACTTAAGGGAAGTATTTTATCATTTCCCCTATATTTGTGTTTCTAAAGTTTTATATTTAATTTAACTTTTATTATAACTAAAGAAAACTATAATTATAACTATCTAGTCTTCAATGCCATCAAAAACCCAAGAAGGATATATTATTACCTAAGTAAACAGAAAGTGAACATTAAGAAATTTCTAATGTTCTAGAAATGACAGAGACATCTCACTGCCTGAACACTAACCCAAAGTTCTTTTGCAACATCAAGGCATCTATCTTCAGTCAATAGAAATATAACATCTGGCAGACTTTTCAGTGAAGCAGGAAATTAGAAGATCTATTCTGCCTGTACTGGCAAAGTTCATCAGTTGCTTTGTTCTGTGTCCTGAGGAATGTCTGCAAGTTTCTTCCATGAAGTAGGAACCCTAAATGACCATCCCATCTTCTGGAAATTTCAGCAGTCATTTTTCAGTATGCCATCACACAGTCCAGCTAAGAGTAGTTTCTTGCTTAAATGGCTAGCCTTGACACATTGAAGGAAAATTCCATAACAAGTTTATTTAATGCCCATGAATCTCTCTGAAGTAATTGGTGCTGTCAGAAGTAAACATATATCACTGTTGAGAAAATTCTAAGTTCTAAAATCATTTTAAATGCCATATTCTTTTGGACTTTGAAAGGTTTAAAGAAACCTATCCATATGAAATATATCTCTATATATCTAGAAAACCTAACTAACACAACTAGAAGTTTGATTATAGATAACTATCTATTATTCTATATTTCTTAATTATACATTACATTTTGAAATGAATTGCATAATATGATACCTTAAACAAGAGTAGAAATCTATATATGTATATATAGTGTAAAATTATCGTCCTTAAATTTGTACCAATATACCAAAATCTATACAAATATAAAGTATTCATTTCTATACCATATCCCACTCCCCTTTCTTTTTTAGAACAAGACTGACTGTGACCATTAACCATTTATATCCAACTTCTTTTAAATAAAAACAAACATTTATAAACAATCATTTTGGGAATATGGGTGTTTTTATCTTCAAACTTTCCTGCTGCTTGCTGGGTGAAGTATTTTTAGGGTTTATAAAGACCTTTCAGGGGTCTTGTTTCGTCAAACCACATTAGCCTGGAAGGAGTCCAGGAAACAAAAGCAGAACCTCTTTTCCAAAGTAACTTAACCTTAGTCTCAATTTTTGTAATTAAGATGCCTTTAAAATATATATGTTGGTTTATCTTAGCAGTCCCCAGAGTCAAATGTCTTTCTTAAATCAAAAAATTTAAAGAAAACATGTAATCCAGACTCTTTGTGTATTTTCCATCTTAAAATGGCTTATTTTTGCTCTATTTATTCTATTTTTATTTTTAAAATTTTGGTTTTTTTTTTTTTGAGACAGGGTTTCTCTGTGGACCTTTGGCTATCACCAAAATCAAGAAACTAAATAAGGAAAGTGAGCTGTTAAGTTTTATTTTCAAGTAAACTCAATATTATTTTTCTAATCTCGGTTCTGAAATCTGTTTGCCTTCAAAGCAATATTATTTTTAAAGCTCCAGTAACAAAAACCTAGCTTTAGAAAATCTAATTTCTGTGGCTATATTCAAACTATAGTGGATTTATGTACTATTAGTGCTTATTTCACATGTTAAATGAATTTGAAATTTTGCATTGTGATAATTTGCACTGTGTGATTTTCATTTTTAAATCAGGTAAATCAGGGCATGATCCCTTGAATTTTCCTCTTCTAATTCTATAGCTTGATGCAAGATATTTTAAAGTGACAGAAACAAAATTATGACGAGTGCTTAACCATATACTAGCACATCTCTCATTCATAATGCATCCATAAATTAAGCCCTAATAATGCCATTTCATCAGAATTAAGTGACGCAAAGGAAGGAGACAAAGAAACATACATTTGCTAAACATCATAATTTAGATTTGAACACATGCCATTCAACTAGAGCTGTGCATAGTCCCCAGTTGTCTTTAAATCCAACAAGGGTAAAGAAAATTATTTTGCTAAATTTTCTAAAGACTTGACAAATTATGCTGTTTTCACACTATTCTCTGTAAATATTAGTGGTTTTTAAGTTCTTTTTAATGTAAATCATTGTATTTAAAAAAAACACTTATATTTTGGGGTAACAATCTATCCATAGATTTTCATTTTACCTAAAAATGTGTATAGAATCAATATAAAAGAAGTCAACCAACCAAACAACAAAACTTATGAGAATGTCATGTGAGTGAAGCACTTGAATTTCTCTAAGAAGTTGAAAAATTCATCACCTATTAACAAATAACAGACATCATCTCAGGTTTGAATTTTTCCAGATACTAAGTTTCACCTAAGGTCCTTTCTGTGGAAAATGCAGATTGATAGTTCTAAGAGGTAATTTACTGAATCTTATCCTCCTGAGATGTGTTCTGCTTAATAAAAAATTAAAATATGGCAGTAATTTTATATTGAATTCTTCTATTTTCCTACATGACCTACCTTTTTGGTTTACTTTTCACCTTTCCCATTTCTATTCTTGGCATATAAACACTCGGAAGAAAAAAAATGTGATTTTTTTAAATTGATTTTATTGAGCTATACATTTTTCTATGCACACCTCTCTTCCTCTTTCCCCCCTTCAACCCTCTCTCATGGTCCCCATGTTCCCAATTTATTCAGGAGATCTTATCTTTTTCTACTTCCCATGTAGATTAAATCTATGCATGTCTCTCTTAGGGTCTTCATTGCTGTCTAGGTTTTCTGGGATAATGATTTGTTGACTGGTTTTCTTTGCTTTATGGTTAAAAACCACTTATGAGTGAGTACAGGTGATAATTGTGATTCTGGGACTGAGTTATCTCACTCAATATGATGTTTTCTAGGTCCATCCATTTGCCTGCAAATTTCAAGATGTCATTATTTTTTTCTGCTGTGTAGTACTCCATTGTGTAAATGTGCCACATTTTCCTTATCTATTCTTTGGTCGAGGAGCATTTAGGTTGTTTGCAGGTTCTGGCTATGATAAACTAATGCTACAATCCCTGACTTCAAATTCTACTACAGAGCTACAGTGCTGCAAACAGCCTGGTATTTCCATAAAACCAGACAGGAGGACCAATGGAACTGAATCAAAGAACCAGATATTAATCCACACACCTATGAATGCTCAATTTTTGACAAAGAAGCAAAAAATATAAAATGAAAAAAAGAAAGTATGTTTAACAAATGTTTCTGTGATTATTTTTATGCTTCTTCCATTTTGACATAAAATTATTTCTCGGTACTTTATAGATCCAATAAATGCCAAGATGGAGTCTATAAAGAAACCCTCAATTTCTACTGACTGACAGACCATTTAGTATATTCAAAAAATGATGAAGTTAACCTTAAAATGATGTTTTCAAGTATGGAGCAAAACTTCAATTTATTAATTCTCCTTAAATGGTAAAACTAAATAATATTTCAAGGTACTTTGTGGCATTGTAAGTAGACTTGTACCCATAATTAACAGGGTATCACATTACTATTTTCTTCAAATTATAGAGTGATTAAGTGAAGAAGGAAATTCAACATGAAAATGACTCTGTACACATAGTTTTTACTAGGCAGAAAAGTCACCTGACTTGAAAAGCACTGCTTTTTTAAAATTATTATTTTTGTAGTAGAGAAGCTAACCTGGCATTTCCCTCTACTTGAACTGTGATTCAAGTAGCATGAAACTACTGTATTAGAATCACTGGTACTGTAATTATCTCATAAGGGTCAATGTTTATTGCAAAATACTCTCTTATACAAAAGTTGGCAAAAGGAGCTTTACTGGTAGTCCAATTCTGATCTTCAAATGTTGACAGCTTTCAAGTGTACGATCATGTTTTTCCTCACTTTAAAGCACTCACATCCATCTCAGTAGATCATTACTGCACAGGAGAGCATTTGAATCTTCCTTTATCACTGGTTCGTGTTCACTGTCCAATTTTCTGTGAAGTAATATGAAAATTCAAGTGGGAAATCAACTTGGGGATTGTTTAGCTTGATGTATGAGAGGGCTCTAGTAGAAATGTCCATTCGAGAAAAATTATCACAGTTATATTTTTTTATAAAATTTTTTTAAAAATTGAATGCACTTTATTTAAATAAGAAAATTAGTAGAATTTAGCTATCTATACTCTTTTGCATCATTAGAAAGTGATCATCAGCCTTTAAAGGCCATCATGTTATATATGGTAAGAGGACAAGAGCAAATGCAGTAAATCAAGGAGTCTTCTAGGTGAGAAGACTGACACTGTAACTCCAGATCCTGGTGATCTGATACTTTCTGTCTTCTGCAGACACCTGCATAATTGTGGTTCATGAATATATTCTAAGGTGCACACCCATACTCATGAAATTAAATACATACAAAAATATAATTAATGTAATATAGCATATGAAATATACGAAACACATTATCATCTCAATGGATGTAGAAAAAGCCTTTAAGAAAACTCAACATATCTTTAACTAAAAAAGTTGAAGAAATTAGAAAAAGAAATTACATCTCTCTACATAACTAGAGATATATGACAGGCCTATAATCACTATTAAATCAAAGAGGGAAAAACTGAAGCATCATTTCTACTCCTATGTACAATGCTTCAAGCATTAGTCAAAAAATAAGAAAAAAAGGACATTCAAACAAATGGGACAAGGACTCAAATGATGTGTTCTTTTGACACAAGAAATAATCCTATACTTAAAAGACCACCTAAACAAAACCAGATGGCATGTGAAGAACACTTTGAACAAAGTAGGACAGAAAACCTACCCACACATGCACACAAACACATACACACACACAAGGAGCTTTTAGTAAACCAATAAAGAACAACTAAAACAAAAGTCAAGAATACAATCCCATTTACGAAAGTTCAAATTTTAAAATAATTGGGCATAAGTTTAAGTGAAAATGTTAAAGATATTGTCTTAGTTGTTTCTGTTGCTGCAATGAAACACAATGCCGACAAAGCAAGTTGGGGAGGAAAATTGACTTACACTTTCATAACCCTGTTCCTCATCAAAGGAAGCCAGGCTAGGCACTCAAACAGTGCAGGAACCTGGAGGCAGGAGCTGATTCAGAGGCCATTGATAGTTGCTGTTTTACTGGCTTGCTTCCCATGGCTTGCTCAGCTTGCTTTCTTATAGAATACAGGACCAGAAGGCCAAAGGTGCCACACCCACAATTGACTAGACCCCACTTCAATCACAAATTAAGAAACTGGATTTATGGACGTATTTTCTCAGTTGAGATTCCTTCCTTTCAGATAACTCTACCTTTGCTAACACAGACCTCCACAATAAAAACTGTGATTCACTGAACAAAATATCATAAGTTTTCTCTCACATATGGAAGCTGAGGTTATAGAGAGTATTACATAAAAAGAAGAGGAAAGAAACCAGCAAAGATGTAGAGAAAATTGGAGATTTTAATAAATAGTAATAGAGGGAATAATGCTAAAAGAGTACATTATATACAATTATGTAAATTCTATAATGAAGAATCTCTTCTTGTACAATAATATATGTTAATTAGAAATAAAAGAAGTAAAACAATTTAGCGAACCTGAAATAATATCAGGACATCAATTGGGGATGTTCATTATGCATAGCTGGGGCATATTACACAGTTGCTCCGGTTATTTCTATTCTAGTCTAGAAGAGAGAGAAATGACAGATGGAATGGATGACAATCTTCAGAGTACACATGGCAGGCAGGAGCTGATACATAATGTCAACCAATACACATTATCAATTCTTACCCTTAGCAAGGGTCAGGCAAGAGACAATTTGAGACACAAAAGTGAATTTACACCCTTACATATGTGTCAATATCTTTATAATGTTTTTTTTCTTCCTTATGTCCTCACATATATCTCTTTCGTATGGTACTTCAGTTCTCTTTATAATTGTTTTTAATAAACAGACAGATAGGTCAGAAATACAGAGATGGGCTTAGTAATGTGGAAAGAAATCATGCCTACAGAATATGCTACAATTCTTCTGCTGAGAAAATAAAACTAAGATTTTTTTTCTTGTGACCAGATGCAGTTAGTTCCTTATAGAAGTAGATTCAAAATATATGAACACAATTGAAGATAAACAAAGGGTAATAAAGAAAAATTTTTATCTATTTATTCATTTTTGGTTTTTATCTTGGCAAATTAAAGTGAGATTAATATTGTACTAGATCTCATGTGAAACATTGAAGTAAACTACAAAATAGATGGAATTATTTAAACAGCATGAGAATAAATAATGATACCTGAACAATGTATGGTAAATGGCATTGGGACTCTGATGAAGTATTTTAATTTTTGTCACTAGGAGAAAATAAGAATTGCTTTAGGACTGCTTTTTGAATATAATTTTTATAGTTTGGTAAATAGCCTTTCCTCTGTGGGTCCTTGGACCACCAGGACTCTCTCTTCCTGTGCTGAGATCAGAGGTGCAGACCAGACTCTCTCTTCCTGTGCTGAGATCAGAGGTACAGACTGATCAGAGGTCCAGACGGGACTTCTTCCTCCTGCACTGAGATCAGCTATCGAGAGGGATGAGTGTGTGCAAGACTTCCTGGGAGGTCCTCACCCACTGAGACTCCCCGGACTGCAATCAAAGGAAGAGATGGGCAGGTACCAATCCAAGAATTCTTCCAACAACCTGAAAAGCAAGATGATAACACCAGAAACCAGAGAGTAGGCAACAGGAAAACCTGAGCAACCTAACCCAGAAGAAGTAGAAGAAATTGACTTTAAACGTAACATTATGAAAGTGATAGAGAACTTTAAAGAAGAGGTGAAAAACTCCTTTGAAGAAAGAGATGAGAAAACTAACAAAAAGTTAGAAGAAATGAATAAATTCCTCAAAGATACCCTAGAAAACCAAGAAAAAGCAATCAAACAGGTAATGGAAAGAGTTCAAGACTTAAAAACTGAAATGGAGGCAATGAAGAAAACACAAACTGAGGGAAGGCTGGAGATGGAAAATCTGGGTAAATGAGCAGGAATGGCAGAGACAAGTATAACCAACAGAATACAAGAGATAGAAGAATCTCAGACGCTGAAGATACTATAGAGAAAATAAACTCATTGATCAAAGAAAACAACAAATCCAACAAATTCTTAACACAAAACAGCCAGGAAATCTGGGACACCATAAAAACACCAAACCTAAGAATAATAGGGGTAGAAGAAGGAGAAGAAGCACAGCTCAAAGGCCCAGAAAATATATTCAACAAAATTATAGAAGAAAACTTTCCCAACCTAAAGATGGATATGCCTATGAAAGTACAAGAAGGATAAAGAAAACCAAATAGACTGGATCAAAAAAAAAAAAACCATCCCCTCACCATATAATAATCAAAACACAAAACATGCAGAATAAAGAAAGAATATTAACAGCTGCAAAGGAAAAAGGCCAAGTAACGTATAAAGGTAAACCTATCAGAATTACACCTGACTTCACTATGGAAACCATGAAAGCCAGAAGGTCTTGGATAGATGTGCAGCAGACACTAAGAGACCATGGATGCAAGCCCAGACTACTATACCCAGCAAAGCTTTCATTCACCATCGATGGAGAAACAAGATATTTCAGGATAAAAACAAATTTAAGCAATACAAAGCCACAAACCCAGCCTTACAGAAAGTACTTGAAGGAAAACCCATAATACCACAGACATCTAACAGCCCTACACTGGCACAACTCAAAGAAGGGAAACACACAAACCCTACAATCCAAGAAAAATAACAGCAGTTAATAACCTCTGGTCATTAATATCACTTAATATCAATGGACTCAATTCACCTACAAAAAGGCACAGGTTAAGAGAATGGATATGAAAACAGGATCCAACATTCTGTTATTTACAAGAAACACACCTCAACCACAAAGACAGACATTATCTCAGAGTAAAGGGTTGGGAAAAGGTTTTTCAATCAAACAGAACTAAGAAACAAGCGGGTGTGGCTATACTAACATTGAACAAAATCGACTTCAAACTGAAATCAATCAGAAGAGATGGAAATGGACATTTTATACTCTTAACACAAATAACCCATCAGGATGAAGTCTCAATCCTGAATAAATATGCCCCTAATATAAAATCACCCACTTATGTAAAGGAACATTACTAGAACTCAAAGCACACATCAAACCCCACATACTAATAGTAGGAGATTTCAACACTCCTC
This sequence comes from Ondatra zibethicus, assembly GCA_004026605.1. Taxonomy (NCBI): domain Eukaryota; kingdom Metazoa; phylum Chordata; class Mammalia; order Rodentia; family Cricetidae; genus Ondatra; species Ondatra zibethicus. The sequence goes on from PVIU01002867.1 coordinate 52,113, forward strand.
TCTCACCAATGGATAGGTCAACCAGAAAGAAACTTAACAGAGACATAAGAGAACTAACAGATGTAATGAATCAAATGGAATTAATAAACATCCATAGAACATTCCACCCAAACAGGAAAGCATATACCTTCTTCTCAGCATCTCATGGAACCTTCTTGAAAATTGATCACATAATCAGTAACAAAGCAAACATCCACAGATACAAAAATTTTGGAGTAACCCCCTATGTCTTATCAGATTATCATGGAGTAAAGTTAGAATTTAACAACAATTCCACCCCCAGAAAGCCTACAAACTCATGGAAATGTAACAGTCAACTAATGAACCACTCCTGGTTCAAGGAAGAAATAAAGAAAGAAATTAAAGTCTTCCTTGAATTAAATGAGAATAAAGACACAACATAACCCAACCTGTAGGACACTATGAAAGCAGTGCTAAGAGGAAAGTTCATAGCACTTAGTGCCCACATAAAGAAAATGGAGAATGCACACATTAGTGACTTAACAGCAAAGCTGAAAGCTCTAATAAAAGAAAGAAACAGACTCACCAAGGAGGAGTAGAAGACTGAAAATAATCAAACTGAGGGCTGAAATCAACCAAATAGAGACACAGAAAACAATCCAAAGAATCAATGAAAAAAAAAGAGCTGGTTCCTTCAGAAAATCAACAAGAACGACAAACCCCTATCCAAACTAATCAAAAGGCAGAGAGAGAACACTCATATTAGCAAGATCAGAAATGAAAAGGGGGACATAAACACAGACACTGAGGAAATTCAGAGAATCATTACGTCTTACTACAAAAGCCTGCATGCCACAAAAATTGGAAAATGTAAAAGAAATGGACAGTTTTTTAGATAAATACCATATACCAAAATTAAATCAAGAGCAGGTGAACAATTTAAATAGACCTATAAGTCGAGAGGAAATAGAAGCTGTCATCAAAAACCTCCCAACCAAAAACAGCCCAGGACCAGATGGTTTTAATGCAGAATTCTACCAGAACTTCCAAGAAGAGCTAATACCTATACTCCTTAAGGTGTTTCACATAATAGAAACAGAAGGGTCATTGCCAAACTCTTTTTATGAAGCTAAAGTTACCCTGATACCAAAACCACACAAAAACGCAACCATGAAAGAGAATTACAGACCAATCTCACTCATGTACATCGATGCAAAAATTCTCAAGAAAATACTGGCAAACTGAATCCAAGAACACATCCAAAAAATCATCCATTATGATCAAGTAGGCTTCATCCCAGAGATGCAGGGCTGGTTCAACATACGGAAATCTATCAATGTAACCCATCATATAAATACACTGAAAGAAAAAAACCATATGATTATTTAATTAGATGCTGAAAAAAGCATTTTACAAAATTCAACACCCCTTGATGATAAAGGTCTTGGAGAGATTACGGATACAAGGTTCATATCTAAATATAATAAAAGTAATATACAGCAAGGCAACAGCTACTATCAAATTAAATGGAGAGAAACTCAAATGATTCCACTAAAATCAGGAAGAAGAGAAGATGTCCACTCTCTCCATATATCTTTAATAGAGTGCTTGAAGTCCTAGCAATATCTGTAAGACAAAATAAGGAGATCATAGGGATTTGAGTTGGAAAGGAAGAAGTCAAACTTTCGTTGTTTGCAGATGATATGATAGTGTACATAAGTGACCCCAAAAACTCTACCAAAGAACTTCTACAGCTGATAAGTACCTTCAGTGATGTGGCAGGATACAAGATCAACTCAAAAAAATCAGTAGCCCTCCTATACCCAAAGGATAAAGAAACTGAGAGGGAAATCAGAGAAACATCACCTTTCACAAGAGCCACAAATAGCATAAAGTATCTTGGGGTAACACTAACTAAGGAAGTAACAGATCTATTTGACAAGAACTTTAAGACCTTGAAGAAAGAAATTGAAGAGGATACCAGAAAATGGAAGGATCTTCCATGCTCCAGGATTGGTAGGATCAATATAGTAAAAATGGCAATTCTACCAAAGGTAATCAGTAGATTCAATGCAATCCCCATCAAAATCCAAACAAAATTCTTCATAGACCTTGAGAGAACAATAACTAACTTTATATGGAAAAACAAAAAAGCCCAGGATAGCCAAAACAATCCTATACAATAAAGGAACTTCCGGAGGCATTACCATCCCTGACTTCAAACTCTATTACAGAGCTACAGTAATGAAAACAGCTTGGAATTGGCATAAAAACAGAGATGTTGACCAATGGAATCGAATCGAAGACCCGGATATTAATCCACAAACCTATGAACACCTCATATTTGACAAAGAAACTAAAAGTATACAATGGAAGAATGAAAGCATCTTTAACAAGTGGTGCTGGCATAACTGGATGACAACCAGTAGGAGAATGAAAATAGATCCTTATCTATCTCCATGCACAAAACTAAAGTCCAAATGAATTAAAGACCTCAATATAAATCTGACCACACTGAACCTGATAGAAGAGAAAGTGGGAAGTATCCCGCAATACATGGGCACAGGAAACCACTACCTATGTAAAACCCCAGTGGCACAGACAATAAGAGCAACAATGAATAAATGGGACCTCATGAAACTGAGAAGATTCTGTAAAGCAATGGACACAGTCATTAAGACAAAAAGGCACCCTACTGAATGGGAGAAGATCTTCACCAACCCCACATCAGACAAAGGTCTGATCTCCAAAATATACAAAGAACTCAAGAAACTAGACATTAAAACGCTAAATTACCCAATTATAAAATGGGGTAATGATCTGAACAGAGAATTCTCAACAGAAGAAGTTCCAATGGCCAAAAGATACTTAAGGTCATGTTCAACTCTTTAGCTATCAGGGAAATGCAAATCAAAACAACTTTGAGATACCATTTTACACCTGCCTGATGGCTAAAATCAAAAACACCATTGATAGCTGGAGAGGATGTGGAGTAAGGGGAACACTCATCCATTGCTGGTGGGAATGCAAACTCATGCAACCACTTTGGAAATCAGTGTGGCAGTTTCTCAGGAAATTGTGAATCAACCTATTTCAGGATCCAGCAATACCACTCTTGGGAATATACCCAAGAGATGCCCAATCATACTACTAAAGCATTTGTGCAACTATGTTCATAGCAGCATTATTTGTAATAGCCAGAACCTGGAAACAACCTAGGTGCCCCTCAATGGAAGAATGGATCAAGAAAGTGTGGAATATATACACATTAGAATACTGCTCAGCGGTAAAAAACAATGACATCCTTAAATTTGCATGCAAATGGTTGGAAATAGAAAACACTATCCTTAGTGACATATCCCAAACCCAAAAATATGATTATGGTATGTACTCACTCATTAGTGGAACCTAGCCATAAACAAAGGACATTAAGCTTATAGCTCACAAGCCTAGAGAAGTAAAATAGCAAGGTGAACCCAAAGAAAGACATATATAGTTCCTCCTGGAAATTGGAAGCAAACAAGATCACCGGGCAAAAGGTTGAGGCATGGGAATGGGGATAGGGGTGAAGGTAGGGGTGGGGGGTGAAAGGGAAAGAGGGAGGGAGAAGGGAGAAGGGATGGACTGGGGAGAGCTTGAGGGAGTGGAAGGGTGGAGAGGGAGGAAGCATGCATATTGGAGAAGGGAATAAGATATCTACATTAAGGCAGTCATTTTAGGATTGGCAAGAGTCTTGACTCTAGAGGGGATCACAGGTGTCCATGGGGATGTCCCCAGCTAGGTGCATGGGCAGCAGAAGAGAAGGTGCCTGATCTAGCCTCGTCCATAGTCACATTGATGAATATGTTGATCATCACCATAGAAATTACGTCCAATGATGGAGATAGAGACAGAGACCCACATTCACATCAGAGCAATGGACTGAGCTCCCAAGGTCCAGTCGAAGAGCAGAAGGTAGGAGAAGATGAACAAGGAAATCGGGACCGGGAGAGGCTGGTCAACCAACTGAGACAGTGTGCCTGATCTAATGGGAGCTCACCAAATCCAGCTGGACCAGGACTGAATGAGCATATGATCAAACCGGAATCTCTGAATGTGGCTGTCAATGGGGGCTGACTGAGAAGCCAATGATAATGGCAATGGGACCTATCTCTTCTGCATGTATTAGCTTTTTGGTAATCAAGTCTATATGGTGCACACCTTCTTAGGCAGGGATGGATGGGGGAGGGCCTTGGGCTTCCCACAGGGCAGGGTACCCTGCCCCCTCTTAAGGAAGCAGGGGGAGGGAGGAGGGTTATTGGGGGAGCGTGAGGGGACTAGGAGAAGGGGAGGAAGTGTAAATTTTTTGAATGAAAAATAAAAGAATATTGAAAAAATTAAAAAAAATAGTTTGGTAAATAAAATTTGTGGGAAAGAAGAAATACTAGCAGTCAAATCCAAAGATTTATGTAGGCAAAACAAGTGAACTATATCCCAAGACCCTTTTTTTATTTTAATCAAAATAATTTTAATTTTTGTTTGTGGTAACTATGAATAAATTTAAGTCATCTTTGTAAGATTCTATGGCCTTGTTTTTATTTACTATAATTATAATTTATAATAGCCTAAACATCTTTTCTATCATTTATGAACTTTGGAGACTGAACTGTATATTTCTCACTAATCTGTAAAGCTATAGGCTACTTAGCACACTTCATTTACTGTTTCATATAGCAGATACTGTAATTTTTTTATAGTAAATGAACTGGAAATACCATTTAAAATAATCTACTTCTATGTGAACTTCCACATTCTTAATAGTGTCTAGGAACACTGATGACTTACTTAAATTCACAAGTGAGTAATAAAAGCAGATGCATATCTGAGCTCTCTTTTACCTGAATGTAATTCCAGGATCACATAACCCAATATTGATACATTTTTTCACAAATGTAAACTATAGTTTACATAATGAATACTGAGACTCTAGGATTTTAAAGTGTGTCATATTTTTCTTCAGGTCTAGGGTAAAACCTACTATTATATATATTTCTTCAGGTCTAGGGTAAAACCTATTTGATAAATCCCTTAAAATATAAAAACAAAAACTATGCTCTAACTTACTTTATAATATTTTTCCTTTGTTTTTCATATAATAAACTGTTCTCTAATACAGGGCCTCCTAATTTCATCCTCTAAATATCATTCTCAGAATTATGATATCGATATGTTTGGGAAGCTACAAATTGAATATAGAACATATCAGAGAAAGATAATGTCAATGTTGGCTTCACCTCTTTGTTTCACTCCCTAAATCTCTAATGGTTCTGTAATTACTAATATAAGGAAGGGTGAAAATGTTCAAGTCTCGCTAACTCCATCCATCCAGATAGGTTGTTTAGCTTGTGACATTCTATAACAAGAGATCTTTCCAGAAGAACTGTCACTTAGAAGTTCAACCTATAGAACTAAATCAGCAATTCCAATGTATTTGAGTTTTATGTATCTTGTCACAGTTATTGGGAGACTTAATATTGCTTCTATACTGACCTGCAAAACCTACAAAGCTGTAGGTGTGACTATTCAGAAAATAGTGATTGCCTTCTGCAGACAATTAAAATATAATCAATCAAAAAGAAAGAAAAAAGAACAAAAAGCTGGAAACATAAAATACCCTACCAAAAATGGATGGAGCTAGTAAACATCATTTTGAGTGAGGTAACCCAGAAGCACAATTATCACATGTACTCACTCATAAGTGGTTTTTAAACATAAAGCAAAGAAAACCAGTCCACAAATCACAATCCCAGGGAACCTAGACAACAATGAGGACCCTAAGATAGACTTGCATAGATTTAATCTACATGGGAAGTAGAAAAAGACAAGATCTCCTTGAGTAAATTAGGAGCATGGGGACCTTGGAAGAGGGTTGAAGGGGAGGAGAGATGAAGGGAGGGGAGTAGAGAAATGTAGAGCTCAATAAAAATCAATAAAAAACCCTGCCAAAAGAAATGGTAGATGATTTTTATCCAGGTACAGTACATGTATTACATCCATGCATTTAGTCATCATCAAAGGATACACAACGTATCACCTTCCATTCCTCCTCAGTATCCATTGCTATTTGGAGTCATGAATGTATTATAAGCTGGTGTTCATATAAACATTGTCTTGGATTCTAGGAATACATAAATGAATGTGGTCTAGTAACCACTTCAAAGAAGGCATAGTTTAATATAATATATTTAAAAGTGTTTGGTCTGGAAGTATCAACTGAGAATTTGATTTGATAGAATATAATTTTTCATATTTCATCCAAGACGCACTAAATCAAAACTCTGGTTTTGACACCTAGCAATTTTTTAACAAATCCTGATTTGTTATAATGTGATTATGATGCATGCTAGAGCTGGAGCGAAACAACAATTATATCTGAGTCAAAACAGGAAGCACTGAAACAGAATGCACTCAGTGCTTCGGTAATAGTTTTAGGTGTGTGACTGACTTCCTTCTAATAAGGCTACAGATGTGAATTTTTTCTTTATATTTCTGAAGGCATATAGCAACTCTTATAAATGAGCCTACAACTCATAGTTAGATTATTTGTATTGTTGATCACGCTACTGTGAAATTATTGGGTTTGGTTTTCCAAAATTTAAAGATGATGTTTCAGGCTTTTTGTAGACATCCGGTTATTGCCATTTAGTAGGGATCAAGACAAAATGATGTTTCACTTGGGAAATAACATATCTTGCTGTTGAATTTGCTTTAGCAAAACCTGCTCTGTGTGAATTTGTTTGATACCAGGCTTCCAAATATTAGTATATTGTGAAGAACAAAGTTTGAAAACCAAAGGACTTTGAACTACACCTGGCATTGTTTGAAACCACATGAATGTTTCAATAATACAGGTGAGCAAGCTCAGCAGCAGGCACTAATGAACTACATAAAGGTATCCCATACTTCCTGAAGGTGTGCTACTGCATGGCAAAAACATGTAAATGGTTACTAAATGAAGTTACAATTTTTATGAACTTTATTATCTCAAACCTCTTGCAAATTAAGAAAACATCACACACAATTATTAGCCAGGCTACAAATCAATACAACTTAAAAAAACAAATTTACATTCAGAATTAGCATTCAAAATGGAAGCATGAATAGTAAATTTTATACTTTCAGTTTGAAATATATTGACTTATCCACCATGAAACAAACAAGAAAATGACATATTTATACCTAGAATTTTCAAATCCACGTTAGTATTCTGCTTCCTTTGAATGCCATCATTAAGAGCTTTGGCAGGGGAAATATGGAAAATGGATTATAGACCTAGATCCTCCAACAAAACGTTCTATAGGTCATCACTGTCTCGGTTAGCTAAATAAAGAGCAGAAGAGACATTTAATTCAGCTCCCCATAGGACAGCAGTATTTTCTTTCCTTTCTATCCTATCTGTACTTGCTCTACTTAATCAAACAGAAATTTTAATTCATCATATACCAAGCATTAAGTGGCATTTATATGCTGTTGAGTTCAAATCAAATCTTCTTCGTAGCTCTCCTGATTTCATGCTTGTAAATCTGTTGTTTATCTTATTGCATTTATGGTTGGATTTCTAACGGTCCCCAGTTTTTGTTTTTGAAATTGGAATACATTTGCATCATTTCTCCCCTTATTTTTCCTCCCTTAAATCTCTCCATGCCAATCTCACTCCCAAATTCATGGTTTCTTTTTCTGGTTAATCAGGTTTTAAGTGCACCAAATTAATCTTCTGAGCTCTTAGACCCACAAGCAGAAAATTCACTCAATTATGAGTCATATAGAGTGCATTTTGATTCCACATTAAAATCTCTAGTGACTGGAGAGATAGTTTAGGGGTTAATAACATATACTGCTCTTATAAAGGACCCATCACCCACACTGAACAGTTCACAACTATCTGCATCTCCAGTTTCAGAGAATCTTCTGACCTCTAGGGACACCTCCTAACTCATCTATGTTTGCAGTTTTGTTCTTGTATCAAAGCCTAATAACTATTATATCCATTTTCTTTTTAAGTCTCCTTTCTTCTTCAGTCTGCTCAAATTACCATGGCATGCAATAATTTTTATTCACTCTGAAGTGATGTCTGGTCATTCTGATTGCTAATCTGCTTTTCTTGCTCTCCATTGCTGTTCCCTTCTACTGCCATGGCAAAACATGCCTAAGGCAACTTATAGAATAGAACATTTGTAGAGATCACAGATTCGGAGTGTTAGATTACATGATCATCATAGTGAGGAGCATGGCAGCAGGCAGGTAGGTGTGACACTGAAAAGTAGCTGAGAGCTCACATCTGATCCACAAGCAGGAGGCAGAGAGAGAGACAGAGACAGAGAGACAGAGAGAGACAGAGGGAAAGAGAGAGACAGAGAGACAGAGAGTGAGATCTAACCGGAAATGGCATGAGCTTTTGTTGTTTGAAAGCTCATCCCCAGCGACACACTTCCTTCAACAAGGTCACACCTCCTAATCTTTCCCAAGCTGTTCTACCAGCTAAGGATCAAGTATTCAAGTATATATGAATACTTGAAATATTCAAACATATTCAAATAAATAGACCCCCTATGGGGGCTATTCTCATATAAACCACTACATGTGCTGTCCACCTTCAGGCCTTTCATGATCTCCATCCTCTACTTACTCTCTCTCTCTCTCTCTCTCTCTCTCTCTATATATATATATATATATATATATATATATATATATATATATATGTATATTAACCAGTCAAGCCTATGTTCAAATGTAGCTTTCTGAAAGAAGCATATCATTAACATGGTATTTAAAATTGTAACATCCATCTTGATCCAGAAGTATCAAACATATTGTTCTGGTTATTGACTCACATAAGTATTTTAACTCTTAGCCTAGAACAAATATTCTCAGTATCCTAGCATAATTTTATGAATGTATAATTATAACAGCTGAACTATTGAAGAAGCTATTGCTCATAGCACTATAATAATGTAATGGCCCAAACCCAGGCTGAGAAGACTAATTTCAGGTTTTGTTTGTTTGTTTGTTTTATTGTTATTATTTAAAGAAAGTTATTTTGTTATACTTTTGCTCATTTTGAGTCTGTCAGAGAAGATAGGAACATGAATAAAAGAATAATACAATTAGGTTGGCACACGTGAGTTTGAGTAAAGACTGTTTTAATATATGTGACATTACTAAAGTATCTAAAATTTTCTGTATGTGATTTGATGTCATTACTCCCCCACATACATACAGAGAGATGAGGACATATGTGAAAATCCTATAAAGTTTATGTAATGCACAATGACTCCATGAACAATCTGTTCTCCCTCTGTTATATTTATATTTAGGATGCATTTGCCTTTCTTACTATAAATCCCTTCTCTTTATGCTTTATCTTGAATGTAGCAGCATAGATGATCACCACAGATGATGCTTCTGCAGTTTAATTTTGAAACAAGCAGAGATTGGAAGTGGAGCAGACCATTGTAACAAGTCTTTCTCTGTCCTGCCAGTGAGCTCCCAAATAATGACACAGAGACTTCTTATTAATTATGAAAGCCTTTTATGAACAAACTTCGGCTTGTTCCTAACCATTAATATCAATCTATGTTCTATGATGTAGCATTACCTCTCTTTCTTTTTTCTTTTTTGTTTTTTATTGAATTTTATTGAGCTCTACATTGTTCTCTGCTCCCCTCCCTGCCTCTCCCCTCCTCTTCATCCCTCCCTGAAGGTTCCCATGCTCCCAATTTACTCAGGAGATCTTGTCTTTTTCTACATTACCTCTCTTTCATTTGGTACCTCCTGTTTCCTCTCCATGTCTCCTGATGTCTCCTGTGTATCTAGATTCTCCCCCTTTTCCTTTCTATCCCTAGAAATTCCACCTATACCTCCTGACTAGGAAGAGGTATTGACCATTCATTCAGCTTTTTATTACAATCACAACAAATATATCTTCACACAGTGTACAAATATCCTACAACAAACCATTCTGTTGGTGTCTTTTAGAGATACCATGACTCACTCCTTCCTATATTATCTATATTAGAGTTGTGGTGTGGTAAAACAGCAGATCAAAATAGCTATAGCAGACAGTGTTTCACCCCATCCCATATTGCCAACAACCCAAAGGGGTGGAAAAGCATGTTCTCACCTTTATCAGCACTTAAACTTTTAAGACAATATACTATGAAAAAATTTCTTTTCCAAAGAGTGACTTTTCCCTTCTGAAGAATAACAACATTTATTTCATTTACATGAGAATTTATTCATTCTGACACACAGTTTAGAATTTCCTTGTACAGGGGTATGTAGGAAGAAGGGTATGAAGCATTTTTTGTTTGTTTCACATGTTTCAACACTTCACTATTCAATATAATATTTCCAACCAAATACTTTTATTGGTTGTAACATGAAGGGCTGGGCTTGTTGGGGTTTATGTCCCACCCGGTATCCCCAGCCATTTAGTCCCAGAGAAAAATCACACAGAGAGTCTGCATTAGGTTATAAACTGATTGGCCCATTAGCTCAGGCTTCTTATTAGCTCTTGTAGCTTATATTAACCCATTATCCTTATCTGTTAGCCACATGGCTCAGTACCTTTCTCAGTGGGGCAGGTCACATCCTGCTTCTTTTGTGGTCTGGGGAGGAGTGCTGAGAGAGCTTTCTGTTTTTTAGAATTTTTCTATTCTCCTTGCTCCACCTCCACATTTTGTCTGGTTGTTCAACCTATACACCCTAGCTGTCAAAGCCACGGCTTTTATCCTACCCATATAACTTGGTAAATTAAAGACTGAGGTAGTCAAAAAAAAGAGAGATATACAGTAAAAAAAGATTTAAAAAAACCTCTAAATCGTTTACATTATGTTAAATATATATACAGACTAAAGGTTAAAATCCTTAAAATAAAAAAAGAGAGAGTAGTTGGATATGGTGGTACACATCTTTAATCCCAACACTTGGGAGGCAGAAACAGAGCGATCTCTGTGAATTCAATGTGTGATAGCACACGCCTTTAATCTCAACACTGGAGAGACAAAAACAGACGGATCTCTGTGAGTTCAAGGATAGCCTGGTCTGCAGAGGGAGTTCCAGGACAAAGATACACAGAGAATCTGTGTCAAAACGCCAAAAGTTAAAAGTAAAAATAAAAAAATAGCGGTTAAAATAAAGCCAAATAAAGATAAAAAATACACAAAAAATCTTGATACTGTATACTATTATGCTCTCTTTAAATTGTTTAAATACTAAGAAAAAAACAGCTACTAAAAGATTTTTACTTATAAATACTACTAAATTAATCCAAAATAGGTATTTTAAAAATACCTTTACTTCAAAATTTAAGTCAAAAGATATGATACTTTAAAAAAAGAGATTTTTTCTTTTGCTTCCACAGGAAATGAGAGGCTATGGATTCATTCTGAGTTTAAAAAAAAAAAGGTTTGGTCTGTATTCTGTCAATCATGATTTGAATAAATGATGATTGGCCATTAGCCAGGATGTATAGGTGGGACAACCAGACAGGAAGTAGAGGCAGAGCAAGGAGATTTAGAAAAATTCTAAAAAACAGGAAGCTCTCTCGGCACTCCTGCCTGGACCACCGAAGAAGCAGGATGTGACCTGCCCCACTAAAAATGGTACTGAGCTATATGACTAACATAGATAAAAATAATTGGTTAATATATGGTATAAGAGCTAATACAAAACCTGAGCTAATGGGCCAATCAGTTTATCATTAATATAGACTCTCTGTGTGACTTTCTTTGGGACTTGCCGGCTGTGAGGTATGGGGTGGGGCAAAAACCCCAACCAACAGGCCCTCATGCTACAATTGATTATTAACTGTTTGAGAATTTTACATCATGCACTCAGATCCCACTCATTTCCCAGTCTTCCCAAGTCTGACCCCACCCTTGTGACATCTCTGCTAAATTAAAGAAGCAGGAGAAGAAAAAGAAGGAGAAGGAGGATGAAAAGGAAGTGGAGAAGGAGGAGGAGGAGAAGAAGGATGAGGAGGAGGAGAAAGAGAAGAAGAGAAAGGAGGAGATGATGATGATGATGATGATGTCCAATTGTGTTGTCCATATACTCACTGGAGCATGGTCAACTCCCAGGAGCCAGTCCCATAAATAAAAGCTGTGTCTTTCCATACCTGAACCCGCATGAGAAGACATAAGTTGTGGAAAGATACATTTTAGCACCTGAACCCACACGGGAAGTCAACAATTGTGGCGAGATACACTTCAGCATTCTTGTCACAATTTTTAAGGATTCTCTCAGAGGGCTTTCTATCTAAGCTGTTACTTTTTTGAGGGGTGCAGGGGAGGTGGGGGTAAGAGTTGTCAAAGAAGCATTCTATGCCCCTTTCTCCCAACTTTGAGTGTGCAGTCATTAATATCACTGAAAAATACTGACTTTTAATACCACCAATATGTTAAGGAAGTCCTTTATTAGAAAATCAATTCAAGAAAATCATAAATTTTATTTTATCTAAATGAAGAAACCTTTTCTTGTACAGGAGTGTTTTGAAACTAAGGGAATTTGTCATTAAGTGAATTCTGTTGTTGTCACAGCTAGGGGACAAAATGTCACCAGAACATAATGCATTGAAGTCAGAGATACTACTAATCATTCTATCATGTGCATGACAGCTCTTCAACAGATAACTCTTCAACTTCAGCAGTAGTAACATGGAGAATGACCTTAAAGGATGTGAATGAACCACACTGGTATCAAACTATGCTTTTGCAATCTCCATTTCCTCCAGTGTAGCTTCTATGATTTCCCTACATGCTCATGAGATCTTAAGGGTACCCAGTACATTCGTTAAATTCATGTCTGCTTTTCAAGAGGAACACAGTGGCAGATCTAAAAACCCTGTGTTTGTTTGCATAACCATACAGTTTGATGTACTCAATTAACCTCTTCCTAGGTTGAAAATGGTCATACCTGCCTAGGGTTCCAGACTCTCAATGGCACCGGAAGATCTAGAACAAACATATTCAGGCAATCAGCTCATGGCTAGAAATGTCCAGATGATGTTCAGGTGTCCCTGAAAGCCATTATTAATCTGCATTCACTTAATTCTACTCAACACAGGTTGGTTCTAAATATATGCTTAAGTCTTATTTCTTGGTCTTACCAGGCATTAGAGAGAATAAATAATAGTAGGCACTTTAAATGGAAATTGGTTTTGTGTCTAGTTACCAAAATAACATTTAGACATCTGAAAATGCCTCTGGAAGAATCTAGCTATAATGAGCCTTTATTATATACCAGTTTCTGCCACAGAACCAGGTAGAAATACCAATTATAAATAGATAGAATATAGTTTAGATAGATGATAGATAGATAGATATACAGTAGAAAGATATTGGTTAGGCAATAATGATATTGACAATGGTATTATCAATACAAATATAGAGATAATGCAAACAGTTGATAAAAATTGTTTTACAGGCTAAGAACTTTATTCTCTGCCATATGAAGAGCTGAGAGCTAAAAGGCTGATAGTAAAAAGGCAATTCTGTGTGCAAAGATCAATGTTGTGGTTCAAGATTGCTAGGCAAAAAGCAGATCTCTTCTCGGTTATTTATTCAATTCAAGAACCCAATGTAATTTAATGAGAGCAATTTATAGAAAAGAAAAAAATTTGCTTTACTAAAGTTATTGATTTAAACACTCTTTGGGGTCTAGATATGGTAAATGGTTGATCTCAGCACTTGGTAGATGAAAATAGGAGGACCTTAAGTCTGTGGTAAATCTGGATTATATTATGAGATTCTGCCAACAAACAAGGTTGTGGAGATAGATGGCTTAGTCTGTAAAGTTTCTTGCCTCACAAATATGAGAGTCTGAATATCCAGAACCCCACAAAAATCCCAAAAGCCAGGCACGGTGATGTGTTTTTGACATTCCAGCATAGACAATATGGAATGTAAAGACAGCAAATGCTGGAGCTTGCTTGCCAGCTAGCTTCTCCTATTTAACAAAAGTAGAGGACATTTTCCCTAGGAATGATAGCCTTAGTTGTTCTCTGGCCTGCACAAATATGGATACATACAATAAGCCTCTGGACACACACACATACCTGATTTCACACACATATGCACAAACAAAAATAAGACAACACATTAATTTCACTCACTGATATTTTAGTTTATATGTGTAAACCAAAATAAATGAGTCAATAATATTAGGAGTTTGGAATATAAATTTCGTAGGGTAACTATTGGCTATGAAATATATCTGCTCACTAAGTCTACTATACCCCTCAACTTCCATTCATTCCCTATCTCTTGGCAACAATTTATTAATAATGAAAACTGACAGAAATTGTATTAATATGATGAGTCATGTTTTGGAAACACAATATCTTATTAGTTCTACAGACTCTGTCCCTGAACTAAAAACCAAAGTCTTATAATAATTTCAAAACTGACATGAAGAGAATATCAAGTTAGTCAAGAATTTCTATGTGGCCCTAGAGTAAAAGGAGCTATAGAAATCCGGTTATTTTTCTTACACAGAAATGGCAGCATGCATCACAATGAAAGTCTAGAAAGCCTAGAAAAACTCACCTATAAATTAAAAATACAAAAATACTTCTTCAGGAGCAGCTTAGCAAAGGTCAAACAGACAGCTTCTCTATGTCAGATAACAAACTACTTGCCACCACTAGTTAAGGTAACTTTGTGGACATGAGCTTTGAATAACTCTTTAAAAATAATAGTACACTTCACAGGAATCCTCTTGGTAAAATAATACCTTACTACTTACAGTTTTAAATGTTTATGAATTGCTTCCATTAACCAGATCATGGACAGAAACACATACAAATGTTTGTGTTACAAATGACATTTGTATAAATGATTTTCCATCATGATAAAGGGATGTTATAGTATTCAGTGTGATGCTCAGCCTTATGATTCAAATTTTCTCATCAAGTAGTTCAGTTAGGACAGGAAAGTTCAGCAGTCTGAAAGGTATGTATAGAGATTAAGTAGTTAACATTTGTCATAGACACAGTTAATGTGTAATAAAATGGACAGCAGTGAAACCTGGTGAAAACATGTGTCAACTTCAGTATTTTAATGTACTATGTGGTTCAAACAGTACAGTTTATGGCAAGGTTTTGTTGATGAGGCAGTCTAGCCTACTTGATGTGCTCCTGGCCAATGAGAGAAGGGTCTCTCAGACACAGTGGACACCTCCTGAGGTGAGATATCCCAGTTGCCATCTAACTTTAAGCTACATGCAGAGAAATATCTACATTTTTACAGAAACAAAATGAGAGAATTTTTATAAAGACCTGTAGATTTTCTATGTATAGCAATATATTTCGGGATTGTACTATTTTGTTATTGTCTGTTTATAAAGGTTCAAGAAGTCTAAGCCACTTCATAGCTATTCAAACATCACAAGGGCCTATTCCCCTAGTCTTGTCTTGTCCCTTTGACATGTTCAATTTAACATTGTAGCCTCATTCTTTCTAATTTTATCCACCCCTGGTCTTTAGCTTTTCTTTGATATTCCTATCTCTGTATTCTCTGATATGCTTTCCTCATTCCAAGATTCACTTCCTGGTGGCCTATTCTCTCTTTTGTGTTAAGTATTAAAGTTCTTTGCTTAATGACATCAGAACAGTGTCTTCCTATTACAGGAGGCTTCCAAAGTATCAGCCCAACTAGTTCCCTTTATTTTTGTTTGTAGTTTGACCTTTGTTTTGCAAGCAGTATACATTATCCTTCATTCCTAGATGTGAGGCATGTAGGCATATCTTAAACTTTTACTTATCATACTGATCTCAGCTCAAAAGTCATATCCTCATGAATTCTTCCTGTTTAGTATGGTTTGTATCACATGCTCTTTTATATTTCCCATGTCATCTTATTCATATTTTATAATTACATAATTTATTGTACAATTCTGATTTGCCTTTCTTTCTCTCATGTTCATACAGCTCCCTCATGTGAGAACACATCTGTATTACTCATTGTTATAACTGAACCCAGAAAAGTTCCTGTAAAGCAGTCTGTTTGGTAAATATTTAATAAGTGGTGAGAAAATGAACACATTTGTCAATAATTATAAAGTATCCTTTGCAGTGAAAGATAACAAAAACTGGAGTTGATTTTAAGATAGAGAAAAATGCTAAAAGAACAGATAACTGTTCGTTTGTTCTTGCTGAAAAATAAGGGTAAGAGAAATGTGACTGTCGACTCCAAAAGTACAAGGAAACTTTGGCTAATGAATTTTTTTTAAACAAATAAATTCAACCTAGGAAGATCATGATAAAAAGTTAAAGTTGGATTCAGTTTATTGAAGGCCATATACTTTCTTCATTTGGGAAAGTTTAAAATAGAATTCACTTGGATAAAATAAATTTGGATACAATCTTGAATATCCTTTCTCATATATAAGGTAGCAGAGATCTTTGTTCTTCAGGGTGATTTGCTGGCATCTACCAGAGTCCAGCATATGGGGCCACTGTGATGACTGGGTTCTGTTAACCCTGCCTTGAGAACATGGGAGGGAATAATCTACGCTTCTCTTACTACATGTGAGTTGTGATGTAGTGAGTTGTACATGACTGGCTGCTGCGGGAGCGCCTTCCACTCCTTCAGCCAATAGCCTTTCAGATACCAGCCCACTTGGGCATGGTCTCTTTTGCTTTAAAAAGCAGCAGTAGTCCTGCTCTCTCTCTCTCTCTCTCTCTCTTGCTTCTGGCTTCTGGCTGTTAGACTTTGTTCCTGGTTGTGTAGAGAGCTGTTGTCTGGGATAGTGATCTGTAAATTTTCCCCTTAAATAAATAACCCTTTTATTAATCATAATTCCAAACTGGTGTGGGATTGTTTTGTGAATTAGGCCTTCATCTGGTGCCCAACATTTTGTTTTAGAACCCCCGGCTTGGCTCTCTGCCACCAGCTCGGCTTGGCATGAGCCCTCCCTCAGCCACAGCCCATGTGTGGAACCAGAAGTTCAATGTAGAATCTTGCGCAGTGGCTTTTCTTGCCACAATTCTTTATATTTTCTCTTTACACGCCTTGGATTGGTTCAAATCTCCACACACCCTACGTTTTGCCTCGCACCAGGGTGCACCACAGAAATCTGGGTGAGACGTGGGCTTCCCTGGTTTGAGCCAGCTATTCCATGGCTTTCTAATGATTTGTTTGCATTTGCCTATTCCACTGCTCTAGAGACATCTGCAGAGCACACAGTCTCTGATGTATCTTTCAGCATTTCACTCTAAAATCAGATTTCAGACCAGCCATGTGAGTTCACGTGCACCTTTACGCCCTGCTGGGTTAGTTTTGTAGGTGGCCTGTGACACCTACTGGCAGGTAACAGTTATTGCACCTAATCAAATTAATTAAACCACAGATAAGATTTAATATCCTAAATATAGATCATAACTTGCTAATTTAAAAAGGCAATATGTTAGACAACCTAACTGTCCAAGGTTCCAATAGCCTCTTTACTTGCAGCATGAGTGAGGTTTTACAAGACTTATATGATGTCCCTTCTACATCATTAATCTTAATTCTGGGGATTAGCTTTGTCTTTAATATTTTTTTCTTAAAAAATTGGTTTGACAATAGGGCTAAGAATGAGGCATTTTTAGAAATGGTGCAGTCTTTATAGACTGAAACCATGTTTCTCAAGAAAGAGTTTAGAAATATGAAGAAGGATATGACTTTATTCAACAGAAGATTAAGCACTCTGGAGAAGGAAACAGATGATTTGGCACATAAAACCCAATCAATGCCAGTGGGTGCTGAAACATAATTTGAGAGAATTTTCATTGTTTAATGTATTAATCGGACTCTGTTAAAGGGTTATGACTGATAGAATGTCTCTACATGAAAGTAATATGTATGATTATGTCCAAGGATGAGACATTATCTCTACTGGACATACTTCATACATTGGAATCCTCAATGAGGACATTAGAGCAGAACACTGGACAGGAAATCCAGACATTACAAAAGGCAATGGGAAATAGATTTTTAAAATTTGAGGAAATTATTGAATTTGATAACTAGGCACAAAAGGTACAAAGGCAAAATTTAACCTTGTCAGTACATAAAAATCCAGGATAGCTTCCCCAGAGTTCTACCTGCCTTTCCAGTAATAACAACAGAAAAAGTATCTGGCCCCAAGTACCCTAAGGTTGTCAAAGAATATACATGGGAGCCAATACATATGACTGATCCAAATGAAATTAAACAAGCAATTGTAGCTTACAGACTACATTTGTCCTTTGTTAGGGAGATGGTCAAAACCTGGGCTTTCAGTAACAAAGCAACACCTCAAGATTGGGCTCAGTTAATCTCAGCAGTCCTAGAAAGTGGACAGGAATTACTTTGGAGGTGCTTTTTTAAAGAGGAGGCAAGAATTTTAGAGCAACAGGAGAAAGCAAATGGACTTGAGATTTCCCTAGATCAAGTTCTAGGCAAAGGACCTTACTCTAATCCTAAGGATCATGTTCTTTATGATGACCACACCTTGTCCCTATGTAGCACAGCAGCTTTAAAGGCTTGGGACAGGATTCAAGAACTAAGAAAGAGAGTTGAATCATATCTTAGGGTTAAATAGGGTCAGAGAGAACACTTTAGTGACTTTTTACACAGACTAACTAGGGCTGTACAAATAGGGATAACTGACCCAGAAACTAGACATATAATAATTGAATCTTTAGCTTATGAGAATGCCAACACAGAGTGCAAAAGGATCCTCGGGCCTTTAAAGTTCAGATCAGCACTCTTGGATGAATGGGTCTTGCATACAATGAATGTTGAGATACTTGACTATGGTACTGAAGTGTGGGTAGAAAAAGCAATTTCCAATGGTAAGAGAAGACATCAGAATAGCAAATGTTTCATTTTTTTAAATATGTATCTATTATGTATATGATATTCTGTCTGCGTGTATGACTGAAGGCCAGAAGATGGCACCAGACCTCATTACAGATGGTTGTGAGCCAACATGTGGTTGCTGGGAATTGAACTCAGGACCTTTGGAAGGGCAGGCAATGCTCTTAACTGCTGAGCCATCTCCAGCCCCAGCAAATGTTTTAATTGTGGTAGAATGGAACATCTAAAAAGGGATTGTCGTCAAAGGATTCCTAGGAATAATGCTTCCTCTGGGAATGGCAGAAATAGGAGGACTCAGCCTCCAGATATATGTAGGAGGTGTGGCAAAGGTCGACATTTGGACCAATGAATGTAGGTCAATGATAGATAGACAAGACAACTCAATACCATTGGGAAATGCTATGGGGGCCTCTCACAGGCCCCCATGATGAATGTGGTCCAGTCATTCCCAGTTGCTGTGAAGAACGTGTCTTGCCAGGAAAATTAAAATATCCAATGCCTGCTGTAAAAAGCAATACTGGTCTGAATGATGGGTTAAATATGGAGGATGAGTCAAAACTTCAGTAGGACAGAGGAAACGTATATTTTGGCAGACTTCTATAAATCATCAAAGACCAAGCTAAGAGTTTGTATAAATGAAATTTTTATTGAAGGCTTATTAGACACGGATGTGGATGTATTATTATTCCAGAATCTTGGCATCCGAATTGGCCTCTTCAAGAGGTAGATGTTCAGTTCCTGGGAATTGGAACCCTATCTCGAGTAAAACAAAGCACATGATGGGTTGAATGCATAGGGCCAGAAGGCCAAATAGGAAGACTAAGGCTACACATATATAGCCAATATTGCAGTGAATTTGTGGGGTCATGACCTATTGCAGCAATGGAATACCCAGATTAACATTCCTGCAGCCCCAAAAACTTATGTATCTGAGGGAAATATAAGAAGATATTATAGACAATGGACACCAGCCATTTGGGCTGTACAAAAACACAAAGCAACTGATAAACCTTCAGAGGTACCAACAGCCCTACCTTTAAAATGGTTAAGTGAAAAAAAATATGGGTTAAGCAGTGACCTCTAGCTGAGGAAACTTTGCAGGCTTTAGAACAACTGGTACAAGAGCAACTAGATGCTCAACATATAGAAGAAACTACCAGGCCTTGGAATTCTCCTGTATTTTTTGTTAAAAAGAAATCTGGAAAATGGAGAATGGTGACAGATCTAAGTCTTTCAACAAGGCTATTCATCCTGTGGGCCCTCTACAATCTGGAATCCTCTGCCTTCTCTGTATCCAAAAGGATGGCCTCTCATAGTTATTGATTTAAAGGATTGTTTCTTCACTACACCTTTACAAGAGAAAAGTTTGCCTTCACAGTGCCTACTTATAATAATTCTCAGCCTACTAGAAGATATCAATAGACTGTCCTCCCACAGGGAATTCTCAATAGCCTCACCCTGTGCCAATACTTTGGGCCAGCCATTGGAAATAATTCATAAGCAATTTCCTAAGACAGTAATCTACCATCACATGGATGGCATTTTGTTATCTGATTCAAATATAGATACTTTAGAAAGGATGTTTGAAGAAATAAAGAAAGTCTTGCCTAAATAGGGATTACAAATTGCTTCCAAAAAGATTCAAAGAAGATATTCTGTTAATTACCTAGGTTACAGAATAGGTTTACAGAAAATTAGAACACAAAAGGCACAAATTAGCAGAGACCGGTTGTGGACTCTTAATGACTTTCAAAGATTGTTGGGAGACATTAAAATCTATGACCAGCTGTTGGGATAACACCTAATCCAATAATTCGTTTAAACAAAACCTTAGATGGTTATAAAGGTTTGAATAGTCCCAGAGAATTAGCAGCTGAAGCAGAAAAGGAACTGAAAATGGTTGAGGAAAAATTACAGGAGGTACATGTGAATAGGGTGAATCAAAATCTTAGTTGTATCCTAGTCATATTGCCTTCCAGCGTTTCTCCTCCTGGAATTTTAATGCAGAGGGAAGATATTATATTAGAATGGATATTTATACCATATAAACCAAGTAAAAAATCAAAACCTCATGTGGAAAATGTCTCTGAATTAATTATAAAAGGTAAACTGAGACTTCATCAACTAGAAGGTATAGACCTAGGAGAAATTATAGTGCCTTTCATTACTGATGAAATAAAAAAAAGTTATGGGAAGACAATGAACCATGGCAAAGAGTTTGTGCTAATTTTTGGGAGAAATTAATAGCAACTATCCCAAAAGTGATAGACTTAACCTTATAAAGAGAACTTCTTGGATTCTTCCTTGAATTGTATGTGATGCTCCAGTAACTGGAGCCTGCACATTTTATACTGATGCAAATAAATCAGGGAAGGCAGGTTACAAATCAGAAGAATTGAGTAAGGTGGAACAAAGCTCTTATAATTCTGTCCAGAAGGCAAAATTATATGCCATTCTTATGGTGCTAAGTGATTTTTGAAGAACCTCTTAATATAGTGAATGATTTACAATACACAGAAAGAGTTATCTTGCATATTGAAACTGCTGAATTTATACCAGAATTGACTTCATTGTTTATCCAGGTGCAAGACATAATCAGGAATAGGCTTTGTCCTATATACATAACACACATCTGATCCCATATGGGTCTGCCAGGTCCTCTAGCACAAGGTAATGAAGAAATTGATCAATTATTGATTGGAAGCATGTTGCAGGCCTCAGTATTTCATAAAAAACATCATGTCAGTAGCAAAGGTTTAAAGAAAGAGTTTTCTATTACATGGCAACAAGCTAAGGAGATTATAAAGAGATGCCCTACTTGTTCTTTCTATAATCAAACACCATTGCCTGCAGGATGTAAACCAAACAGTACTCAAAGGAATGAAATCTGGCAGATGGATGTGTTCCACTTTACAGAATTTGGTAAATTAAAATCTGTACACCACACCATGGACACATATTCAGGTTTTCAATGGGCAACTGCCTTGAACTCATAAAAGGCTGATTCAGTAATCACACATTTATTGGAAGTTTATGGCCATCGTGGATATACCTGCACAAGTAAAGACAGACAATGGTCCAGCATATGTATCTAAGAAAATGAAACATTTTTTGCTTATTATAATATAAAGCACATTACAGGTATACTAAATAATCCTACAGGTTAGGTAGTTATAGAAAGGTCACATTAGACTATAAAGGATATGCTGAACAAACAGAAAGGGATGGAAAATACCCACAGAAATAGATTGCATAATGCTTTATTAACCTTGAATATTCTTTTTTTTTCACCACTATACTAACAAGGAACCTTGAATATTCTTAACACTAATGAGAAAGGAACAACAGCAGCAGAGAGGCATTGGATAATGGAAAAAAAAAACTTCTGAATTGAATCAACCAGTATATTTCAAGGATGTTTTGACCTTACAAAGCGGTTTTGCTCTTGTTTCCACAGGAGAAGAAAAATTATGGATATCATCAAAATTAATAAAGATTTGCTTTGAAAAGGAGAAACCACTTGAAAAAGAGAAATGATACCACATACACAATGGTGACAACAATATAGGTGTTAAGGAAAGTTATATAGAGTTGTGGCAGGGTTGTGCTCTTATCTTTGCAGGAAAATACACATCATCAAAAGTTCAAGAGACCATGGATGGTTGAATGCTGACAGAAGAAAAAAATAACTATTCACTAAAGAGTATCTAGAAAAGAGAATATGGTTTATGAATCCAGGTATGGATTACACTTACATTTATACACACACATACACAAACATATATATATATATATATATATATTCAGCTGTTTTTTGAGATGGACAATGGCTCTGTACTTCTCTAAATCCAAGTGTGTTGTTAAAAGGAACATCCAGAGTTTCTCTCTCATATTGGTAGCCATTTTGTATGCGACAGAAGAAAGACTTCATGAAAAATTTTTACTTTCTCCACACCTTTTTTGTCTATATCATATTCTTCATTGAATGTATGTATACATGAATGATGTTTAAGTTTTTCATGATGAACTATAGATTTTCCTACAGATCCTTTTCCTGCAGTAATCTTTGAAGTTTCCAGAAAGATGGAGCCTCTACCTAGTTGAGATGACTTCATGATGCAGACAGTGCTACTGTAAGACTGCTTCTTTGTTGGGGTATCAGCTACTGAAATGGTGTACCTTTTAATGACATTCTGGCCAGAACTACAATAAAAACATTGAAAAAAAACCTTATCTATCGACTGCTTGGAAATTGTTTGCAACTATACCTGATAGTAATTTTGAAACTTAACCATCACTTTAATTTTGTAGGATCCCAATGGCATCTCCCCCATGGCAGCGGGAAGCAATTCTAGTAGACAACTCCCCCATCCCAAAAAAGTATGTCCACAGAGTTAGAACACTGTTTAGGGGTTGTTGATTATTACTTGTATTAGATAGAGGGTTGGGGTGAAAACTATGTTTGTTAAAAAGGGGGGGATAGTAATAGTGGGTAATAGAGTGAATACTTGTGAGCTATTATTCATGGATAATTTATGTTGGTAAAGTTTTTGTATATTGATACAAGTTCAAATTATATTTGTTACTTTTGTTTACCTTATTTGTGCACATATACAAAGTTATTTTGTCAGATTGTATATATGTATGTTATTATCTCTGTTTAGGACATTTTGTATATTGATACTATGTTTAAGATATATTTTCGTATTGCATTATGTATTACTCCTACCTCTGATCAAGATACTTATATATTGTTTACATTTTGAGGTCATTGTCCTCATTTGTTGCACATTTGTTTACAGGTTATTTAATATTCTGGCATGAAGTTTTAATCTTTAAGTTATACAGGTATTAATTATTATAGGTCCGTAGTTGTTCATGCTTTGTGTACATACAGTTATATCAATTAGGTTCTTTAGATACATAGAGACTGTATTCTGTCTAGATAGGTAATCTTCAACCACTTCAAGGATCTGTGGAACATGCCATTTAAGAAACTTAGGGTTCTGTTGACATGAGACATGACTGCTTCTGACAGCACCAATCTATTCCCAAGAGAATGTTGAGCACCAAAGACACTCCACTTGGAGCTTGTTTTCTTCTTGGCAAAACTGGCCTTTGGGCAAGGAACTGACAATGCCTCAACCACTGACAAGTTACATGATATCCAGAAATAGATAAGCAGTACTGTCAAATCTGGCTAAGACAGGATAAGATGGTTTTGAAAAATTTCCTGCCTCTGAAAATGGTCTGTCAATTATGCTAGGCCATAGCCAAAGTTTGTTGCTTCAACTTTGCAAAATGTGACTTTGGGTGATTGCTCAGGTAGCTAATTGTCTCTGTCATATATTGCTTGCTTTGGAAGCTACTTGATTGTACTTCCTGCCTGCTCAAGTAATATTATCTCCCTTCTCAGGCCTTCGATGGGGTTGAAGATTAGATAGTCATAGTTACTGTCGTCTTATGATCCAGCCAAGCCATTTCCAATACAAGATATAGACTCCTTAGGATAGATTCTTTATTAAAACATTTAGCATATTCCTTGCTTAATATTGCTTATGCTGATTGTAATTCTAATCCTATACTTGATATCTGTTCCTAGTGTATATTGTTTTGTATGGGGTTTGGAACTCTCTTACTTAAACAAACGGGGGAGGGGCTGCTGGAGCTCCTTCTGCTCCTTCCGCCTTTAAGATACCAGTCCACTTGGGTGTAGCCTCTTTTGCTTTAAAAAGCAATGGTAACTCTGTTCTCTCTCTCTCTTGCTTCTGGATTTCAGCTGTAAGACTTCATTCCTGGTTGCACAAAGGGCTATTGTCTGAGATGGTGATCTGTAAGTTTTCCCCTTAAATAAATAACCCTTTTATTAATCATAATTCCAAACTTGTGTGGGATTGTTTTGTGACTTACGCCTCCAACTGGCAAAGAGTATTTTGAGAGTTGATAGCAGGCTTAGCCTCTCTCTACATGTAAGGATGTTAATTTGTGGCAACAAAAGAACTCCTGGAGGCATCACAATCCCTGACTTCAAACTCTACTACAGAGCTACAGTACTGAAAACAGCCTGGTACTGGCATAAGAACAGACAGGAGGACCAGTGGAACTGAATAGAAGACCCGGATATTAATCCACACATTTTTGAACACCTGATATTTGATAAAGAAGCAAAAAATATCAAATGGAAAAAAGAAAGCATATTCAACAAGTGGTGCTGGCATAACTGGATATCAACATGTAGACAAATGAAAGTAGACCCCTATCTATCACCATGTACAAAACTCAAGTCCAAATGGATCAAAGACCTCAACATAAAGCCAGCCACACTGAACTTTATAGAAGAGAAAGTGGGAAGTACACTTGAATGCATTGGCACAGGGAACCACTTCCTAAATAGAACCCCAGCAGCACAGACACTGAGAGAAACAATTAATAAATGGGACCTCCTGAAACTGAAAAGCTTCTGTAAAGCAAAGGACATGGTCAACAAGACAAAACGACAGGCTACAGAATTGGAAAAGATCTTCACTAACCACACATCAGACAGAGGTCTGAGCTCCAAAATATACAAAGAACCCAAGAAATTGGACACCAAAAGAACACATAATCCAATAAAAAAGTGGAGTACAGATCTAAACAGAGAACTCGCAACAGAGGAATCTAAAATGGCTGAAAGACACTTAAGGAAATGTTCAATATCCCTAGTCATCAGTGAAATGCAAATCAAAACAACTTTGAGATTCCATCTTACACTTGTAAGAATGGCAAAGATCAAAAACACTGATGACAACTTGTGCTGGGGAGGCTGTGGGGAAAAGGGAACAGTTCTACATTGCTGGTGGGAATGCAAGCTGGTACAACCCCTATGGATGTCAATGTGGCGATTTCTCAGACAATTAGGAAACAACCTTCCTCAAGAACCAGTAATACCACTTTTGGGTATATATCCAAAGGATGCTCAATCATGCCACAAGGACATGTGCTCAGCTATGTTCATAGCAGCTTTGTTTGTCATAGCCAGAACCTGGAAACAACCTAAATGCCCCTCGATCGAAGAATGGATAAAAAAAAAATTGTGGTACATTTACAGAATGGAGTACTATACAGGAAAAAAAAACAACACTTTGAATTTTGCAGGAAAATGGATGGAACTAGAAAGCATTATTTTGAGTGAGGTAATCCAGACACAGAAAGACAATTATCACATGTACTCACTCATAGGTGGTTTTTAAACATGAAGCAAAGAAAACCAGCCTACAAACCACAATCCCAGAGAACTTAGACAACAACACGGACACTAAGAGAGACTTACATAGATTTAATCTACATGGGAAGTAGAAAGTATAAAAAAACAAGATCTCCTGAGTAAATTTGGAGTACAGGGACCTTAGGGGAGGGTTGAATGAGGGAGGGGAGTGGCAGGGAGGGGAGCAGAGGAAAATGTAGAGCTCAATAAATATCATGGAATAAAAAACCAAAACCTAAACCAAAACCAAAAAAAGAATGTTAATTTTCAATAGGTAATGAGGTCATTCTCACCGTCTTCCATTAGTGCTAGTATGTCCAGGGTCCCAGTATTCTAATGAGGAATCTTGATAACAAAGTGCCCCACCTATGATTCCAACAAGAATTATTTTTCCAGCCATATAGAAGTAGATATTACCACATAACTGTGTTACCAATGGCCATGAAGATGTTCATAGAGAGTATACAGAAATGCCTGCAAATGAGTGAGGAGGAAGAGGAAAGATAGAATCTTAAAATCTTAATACCTTTTCATATAGTGTGTCCTATCCCAAAATATCTTTCCTCGATGTAGCTAATAATTTAAAAGAAGCATGATTTGGCTTTGACCCTAAAACTCACTTTACATGTTTTTGTGTCAGTGAGTGCCATCAACCAAACACAGAATAGGAAGATGTCTTTATAATATGTTGTCAGAAACTCAGGAACTAGCCATCATCCTGAAATGTTACCTTCTTTTCACATTTGCCATTCCTTCAGTTCCTGCTTTAGGAATATTCCAAGACAGGAAGTACATGCTGTATTATTTTCCTTTGTTTTAATGTTTCACTTTAAATTCCATCTGTAGTTTCTTCTTTATTTTAACATGAAAATAAATATCTCTATGTAAGTCAATTTTTGCAAGCAGACAACCAGACTCATCCTGGTTCTTCTTAAGCTTATCTGTAAAACTCTGACACATTGATGTAATGAGAGATCAAGACATTTAACATCTATTTTGCAGAATTGCATTTGTATATTAGAATCAATATCAGAGTAAGATGATGTGCAGAATAAATTTGTTTAATTTTTAATTGATTTATATATTTAATTAAGAACTAGAGTGCAATAGCTGTAAGATTAATAAGACCATCAATAACTTCATTCCAGTGAAGATACAGACAAACGAAATCTTGAGCTTATAATTTAAAGATGGCCAGAATTGTTTGTGGACTTAGCCTTTGGAAAAAGGAAGACTTGGTCTAGTCTTGGAGAGGTGGCTCTTTGTTTTGAAATAGATTGAATACAGATCCCTTCTAATGAGAGCACCTGAGTCATTAATGCTATCAAAAATTGTACAGAATTCATACAAAATCCATAGATTGCCTTTCATTCATTCATATCCTAGAAATGACATGTGGTTTTATGATGGTCCCACAAGCATTTTCATTCAGAGATAACAGCTTACTAGACACAAATTTGTCATCAAATAATATGTTTAAATGTAAACCATTGCCTTCTTTGAAGTGAGAACATCAAATAAATCACATGTTATAGCTAGGAAATTAATAATCTCCAAAATAAAAAAAACATTAAGTCTTGTCTTAAAAGAGAGACTTGAGATTCAATCTTGTTCCACAAAAAAAGAAGAGAGATAAAAATAGGCTTCCATCGGTGGAAATCTCAGGTGACAAAAGTATAGTTATATTGGATCACATAGTGTTAATTTTGATTGTCAATTTGACAGTCTAGAATTGTCTGGAAGACAAATGTCTCAACATATCATTTTAGAAATATCTTTATTGGCTTTGTTGAGGATTACTTGGGACTTAATCAATCAAGTTGTACCTGAGAGGTTGGCTACATTTTGAACATAACTTGTCCCCTGATATTCATGCTAGGGCTCCATCTCCAGTAAGAGATGTTAAATGTATAGAAACTTACCTGAAGATTTCAGATAGTACTGGTGTGAGGTGATTAGGATTTACATTTGATAATATTCCTAGATAGAGCTTCCAGGACTGAAAGTTATCTCATCACTGGAAAGCCTGATGCCTAAGAACTCTGCTAGCAAGAAGGCTGTCAACAGAGATGGCTCTTTGACCTTGTACCTCCATGAGCATTAACACACATAAAATTCTTTAGCTTTTCTAGTTGGCAATTATTGTATTCTTGGTGCCAGAAAATAGGCTAAGATGGGTATAACAAAATAACAAAGGTAATTTGACTCTAAGAATTCCAAGACAAAATTGCAGGATCATAAGTTTTTTGAAGACATGTGCTTCATGCAGTGTGACTGCCACATGAAATCCTAACAGGTGCTCAGTGGGCATTTAGCTGTCATTTATCTCTGACAGTGGTGCTTCACCTTTCCTTTCAGTAAAGTAATTGTTTGGTCACAAGATGGATGAATTATGACTCTACTATGTGATAAACAGAACATGAAAGAGTGTAGTAATTGCACATATATTACTGGATTTTGTGATAGAATTAGAAACAGTTTTCATATTATAAAAATAAATGCAAAATTAAGCATAACTAAGATTGTTTCTTCAAGCTTCATCATAAGCCACATAAATAACATCTTCTTAGCACTCTACTCATTTGGTCTTTCATTTTTTTGTCTGTTATTTGAGCTTATCCTCAGTTACTCATAGTGTGAATAATAAAAACTTTTAAAAATCTGTAGACTCCATTTGTTGGTATAATTTATTGATTTAAATATTGCGTGACAGTTTCAACTTTTAAGGTATATGATGCATGATTTAAACAGTTCTGTATTGAATCATGTAAATATAACACGTGACTGTTATTTCCACTTTGCTTTTGAAGAATTCCAGGTGCACATTAATCATTTTTCCATGTAAAAACTCACATTTTTGCCATCTGCACATACAATAACTACTCCATCATGAAACATGATATATACATTGTTTATCAATTGAGATAATTACAAATAAAATAAGCGAACAGGTAAGAAGTCATGATACATGTAAAACAAAGAAGATATGGTGAATGTTTATAATTTTATAAATACTTCCATACACTTACAGGTACTATTTTTAAAATCCTAGTGAAATGAGGCATATTTGATCATTTTAATCAGAAAAATTTTCTTGAAACCTGTGTTATTAGATAAAAATACTTTAAAATATAATTTGAAACACCAAATGAAACTTCAAAAACTTAATGTTACATGTTTAAGAGATGCATTCATTAAAAATAAAACAAATGAAAAACAGCTTGACATTTCAAAATATATGTAATTTAGCCATGCCCTACATATATAATAATGTATTTACCTGGCATTATTTGATGATATTATAATTTAAGTTTTTGATTACTAGATTTTTGAAAAGAAATGATTCACAAAGTATTATATGTTAGCAAAATAGCATATGTATAATTATTTACAGCAAGCCAAGTCCAAAATTTAGACCCATGAGATTACAACAAACAAATGAACCAAAATGTTAAAATAACTCAAGAACCTATTTACATAAAAAATTACCTCATGCAGAGGACACCAATGTAAGCCTAGCACATCATAACTATATCTTTCTATTAGCATAGACACTTAGTCTTTACTATGTAGTGCTGAATGTTTGGAGTGTTGATCTTAAGTTCTCAAATGATCAGGATAAGTTTGATATTTAAAATATTGTTTGGGAAATGGGACCCTTTGGTTTTGTGAAATGACAACTCATAGTTAAACTGGCTGAATTCAGGTAAGTTGATTTTGAAATGAGGAATGATATGTTTTTCTGAATGCACTTACTTGGTACACTTTAAAAGCATAACAAGACAGATTGCCAGGAGCCATTACAATATTTACAGTTTTTCCAAGGCAAACTCTCAGAAAGATTTCTTTAACTTCTAAGTGAAACAAATTGTTCATCTTACAACAACAAAAGGTAACAGTTCTCTTCATGGACTCTTCCTACCCAACCTCCTGAATCTTCTCACATTGTGGCCAACTGTGACAGTAGGCCTAGATTTCATAATAAAGTCACTGTTGCTTTAATGTCTATTCTCAGTTAGCATGTAGACTATGTTATTGGGATCTTAGAAGATGATTTTCAGTAGAAAGCAAAAAACACAGGAAGACCAAAACTGGGGGCTTTGGCTCACAGCTTAAATTCTTATTTGCATCATGTGTATTTATCCCATTTAAAGTCACTTTAAAGCTATTTCCCCAAATAAATGAAAATGCTAAAGATATTTGAGTAAGTGTTAATTTACTTTAGAAACTAAAATGCTCTTAATAAGAAAATCATGAAAAACACAGTCAACAGCCACATAAGATTCAACTGATTGGTGATTATTATCCCGTTTCTCAAATTCAGAATGGAGAATGGGATAAAAAAAAAGATGGTGAACCAAGTTGTTGCTTTTTGGAGTTGTTAATTATTTGAGGTTTGTATCTTCATTTTTATGTGATCAGAGTTTAAGATTTTTGGTGTATAAATTCTATATAGAGTGTTTTCAGACACTCCAAGAGCTAGAAAAACTATAACATGCCAATTTTATTTCATTGAACAGTATTCAAGAAGTTTGTCAGTGTATCCCTTATGCCTAAAGAGCTTATGAAATCAAGTTGGATTTGATGTACCTAAAATTTTGAAAGCAGATTTCAGAAAAAGCTTCTTTTCTATCTCTCAGTCTTTAGCAGTATAATTTTCAAGTCTAATGGAAAAGTGAAAATTTAGCTATGCAAAGATTTTTCTAAATGAAGACATGCAGGGTTAAAGGCATAGCTTTAAAATGCTGATTTTGATACTTCATATAAGCCTGCAAAGATGTTTGTATAGACCAATGTTTCTCGTGTATGAGCTAAAGTTCAAAGTCACAGTCACTTCTATTCCCAAATGATCTCTGCTAAGTTCTAACCTTTTACTCACTGGTCTACAGAGTGTTCAGTCATGTGAATGTGGAAAAGAGAAGCCTTAACCCAAAGAGCAAAATACTATAATCATGCACCGTATAAAAATTATGAAAAAACAGAGATAGAAATACAGACTTGTGAAGAAAGGGAGGAAGGGAAAATACAGGATTTAAAATGGAAAGATGGAGAGTATAGGAGTTTAAAATTCTTACACATTTAAAGACTATTAGTAGCCCTACATAGTATCTATGTATACAGACCATTCATTAAACATTTATTTAGAATTTTATTTAGAAATGATACAGGTCTATTATATTTAAGTTGCAACTACAGCTGATGCAGATGATGTTTGAATTCCTATCTGACTTCTTATTAGCATAAAGGCTATGCTATAGATTTGTCATGTAGCAGATACCAATTGAAGACATAGTACTAAATTTTCAAACCAGAAACAAATTCTGACCTGGTGTGATGTGGTGTTCCCCTCCGTATGCTGTAAATATGTTTTATTACCATTGGATAATAAAGAAGCAGCTTAGGCCTATGATGGCATAATAGCGTTAGGCAGGGAAAACTAAACTGAATGCTTGGAGAAAGAAGGCAGAGTCAGACACATGTCTTATAGCTACTGAAAGAAGAAGACACACTGAACCTTTCTGATAAGCCACATCCCCGTGGCAATACACAGATTGATAAAGAGGGTTAATTTAAATTAAAGAGCTAACTAAAACTATACCTGCATCATCGGCCAAAGAGTCTTGGAATTAATATAGTTTCTGAGTGATTGTTTGGGTCCAGGCAGCAAGAAAACAAAGGCGCAGTCTCCATCTACACTGATGAAGAGTTTTGTTTTCATCGTTGTTCCTTTAAATAGTAATTCCTATTAGTTTTTTTTTATTAATATCCTTGTTCATTTTTGAAAACTTTTGATACACTGAATTTTATAGTACTATTTCATCATAGTTTATTTAATATAAATACTGTAATTTTTAAAAAATCCATAATGAAATATTTGTATCAATAACCTCAGCTTTCTCTTAGGTTAACAAGGGTAGACTACAGACATAATTTTAATGTGAGGAAAAACTGTCTCATCTTTGGTCTCCCTACAGGGGGGGTCTTTCTTACTATTTCCTTCTCTCTAGCTGAAGTCACCTAAATATTTCATATTAGCTCATAAATTAAAACAGCATTTATTGTCAAATAATAATTTGTATTTCATAGACAGAAAAAAAAGTGTTTTAAGGATGAGAAGAAAAGCAAGAGGTAACCTTTATTTCAGTTACAGAGCTACATAACAATGATGGTTCTGAAATTTGCAAGTTCCTGGTGATAAACTTCAAACCAATTAAAATAAAAGGCCTGGTCATTTCGGCTACCATCAGGCCAATCACCTAAAATTTCTGCTGAATTACTTTAGATGATTTCATAATTCTATACATTATCTACACTGCAGTGGCTAGAGAAAAAGAACCACCATTAGAGATGGTTTGATGTTTCTGCTAGTGACTACAAAAACTTTGAATATCTTACCCTCAAAGCAAAGTTAGTTTTGTTTCCAATATGGAGATTTATACAAATAAAATTTTGAATTATTTCACATTGTTGCTAATGCTTCGGTATTTAACTTTATTTTATGGAGATATTTAACTTACAATGCTTGGGGTGGGAAATAGGGGTGTTGCTTTTAAGTGGTTACATTCAAATATACTGGTCAAATCTCAGAAGAAGAGCTATTTTGCTATTAGCATTGAAAGTTGGTGACACAGAACAAATCGAATGTTTCTTGCAAAACAAAAAAAAGCAGAATTGCTTTAAGAACTGACATTTCTTTGGATTTGGAAATGCATGTATTCTTTTTAGTAATGGTTGATGTGGAATACTCTGTTATTCCAATGATTCAGATGTAGTTGGTAGCTGTCTTTCATTTCAGGATTTTGTCTAACAATTCTGAGGGGCCTTACTCTATGCCTTAATATAAACAAGCTTGAACACACTTCTGACTTTTACTATAAACCTCTGAAATAGTTTAACATTTAAGCACAAGAAGACTGTTGAATTAAAAAAAAATACTGTTCAATGACACAATATGTAAGTCCTTCTTATTTATAACAACTCTATTACTTCTTTGTTGATACATGGAAACATGGAAGAATAAATATCATTGAAATGTAATTAATTCATGACTAAGTATTATCACCACAGTATAAACACTGAGGGACTAAGCCACAGAACTAGCTTCTCATTTCTAAAGTTCCTGATGTATTTTAGGAAATATTTTTTAAAACCCTAACAAATCTGAAGTTGATATACAAGTGAGTTGACTCAGTATAAAAAAATCTGTATCCTAAATTATTTCTATGACTGATAATTCTTGTTGAAAATGGGGGGCCTACTCCTCCTAAATTTTTTTTCTAAATGAATTCTGCATGGCATAATCAGTTACAAATAATTAAGAAATCTCTGAGTAATAACAGGCTATCTGACTATTTTCAACTTTAGAAGGCAGAGAGAGCACCTTTGTGTCTCCACTGAACACTGTCAAATGCTCTGAGTTCTCTTTTTAACTCCGTTCCTTGGAGCAATCCAGAGGATGATGGTCCTGTGTAAACCTAGGTGTTTCCCTTCCAGAAACACAGTACTTGTTTTGTAAGCATATGGAGTTCAGGTTGAGAAGGTATGAAGAGAAGTATGTAATATGGAATAGCCTCAAAGGTGATGGCACAGCCTTTAAGACAGGAAACATTTTCCAGACTTTGTGATTGAAGTTCCATTAAGGAAAACATGTCATTTCTATAATGTCAGAGATGGGGGAATGCAAAGTGCAAAACAGTGTTTTTGATGAATATTAGCTCAGCCAAACATGTTCAACAAGATAAGAAAATATTCTATTTAATACCCCTGCACACTATCTGTACTGTGCTACATTCAGGAGGCTTTCTGTGACATAAGTTTGACTTTCTCTGTTTTGTAGATTCAAATGTTCTGATACTTCTATTTACCTTCTTCACTGTAACCAAGACTCATCCTATCTGTCACCTTCAGAGACTTGCTATTTACTGCCCTGTGAGCTTCTAATCACAGCTTTACTGAAACTCAGAACTGCTGAAACCCTGGCACTGTCTCATTGGATGGCTGAAAATAACAACAAAGCCCACAACAGTAACACAACAAAATATGTCAACTAGAATCCATTAATTCAGAAGTGTTCACTATGGAAACCGCTTCTCCTTTAAGACTCTGTCTTCTAACAGTCTCTATACCTTTAGAAATCTCTTTGCTCTTTTTATCTCCAGTCTTCTAGACAGACCATCTCAACCCAAGATCCATGGATGTTTCAGCAAAGTTTGTTTTCTCAATTAGCTCTTCCAACTTACACTCTACTTCCATTTATACGTTCTTGTTGCTTGCTGTTATAAACTACAGAGATCCAAGGATTTGAGCAATTATACAAACAGTACATGAATGTCTTTGATAGAAATAAAAATCACGGTAAAATAGTTATAAATTATATATCAGATATATAGTCTGATAGAAATACAGTGCATGTCTGCCAATTAATGACTTTTGAGATGGATTAGAATACTATTTGTTCAATATTTAAAATATATTTCAACACTTGCTGTTCATTATGTTGTGAAACACCACATAATTCTAAAAATTCCAAACCACCTTTATTATTGCTTATAGAAACCATGTCTCTATTTCCCCAAAACTTTGGTGAAATGCTCAGAAATTCATTATGTATGGCATCATTACCATGGCTTAAATTATTGCTTGAAAGATTGTTATAAAGTATTGCTACAAAGTTACTCTGAGACAAGTATAAAATCCAATGTGTAATATACTTAGTGAGACAATGTATTGAGTGTTAACTTGGTGTCTTTTTAAAACATAGATCACAGCATTCTGAAGTAAGGCTATCATTTCAATACATGCTTGTTTCCTAAGCTCTTTCTCTGCACCTCAGTGGTGAGGGCCAGAATATGCAATGTGCTGCATAGTTTTGGTGGTCACTAGGAAAATTTCTAGTATGCCTAAGAGCCCTATAGTGAGCAATATTCATCCTTCATGCTTATCAGTACTGACTTCTATGCATAATATATTTGAAAATTCATGCTCTAAAAGTAGACAAAGCATTTGAAACTAAAGCTAAACTCAAAGCTTATGACAGAAATAATAGCAATAAGCCTAGAGTGATTAAATATTCACACTAACTATAAATGAAATAATATATTGTTATCTTAGTCAGCTTATATTAACATGTAGTCGATGAGATTGTATTCATGTTCTTCAATATTCCTCAATTCTGACTGTATTTAAGATCTGCATGTAACATCAGTGCTACCTACAGTGGTTTCCTAAATGCTGATTCTTGGGTCCTAACTGAGACCTGGAATTCAAGTCTCTGAAAAAAACACCCAGAAATTCACATTGCAAAAATTTCCCAGGTAATTCTTATGGAGCCAGCCAGACACATTTAAGCAGACCAACTAAATTATTGAATTAGAGCAGCAGGTGAAAGCAATGAAGCATTTGACTGAATGATAACATACCAGAACACAGAAAAATTATTCCTGTACAGTCCCAAATTCTCCCCAAATGACATTTCTTTTTGACCCAATAACCACATGCACATATGTGCATGCACGAATGCTGCACATGCACGTGCATGTGGGTGTATAAACACACACACACACACACATTTCAATACTTTATAAAATAGTTTGAAGGGATTCAATGACTTCTACTATAAATGTATCAATATGTCTTATTCCTTTCAATGAATGGAATGGAAGAAAGAGGAAACAGAAAAGTATCAGGACACTTACAATGAGGCTCAGGTTATTTGAATCAAGTGTGAGGAAGAAATTTTGCACACTATCTAAATAGGATCTGCCAAGATTATATTAAGCTATCTAGAATATTAGCAGCTGTGCTTTATTCACCACCACAAGGATTCTGACCTGAGCCAACACCTAAGTCCATTTTACTCCCTTAACAAAAATTCTGTTCCATCATGTTAACATGACTTATGTGTGTGTTAAATTGACTGTGAGTTAGGCACACTCATGTGAGAACGGACCATAAAACAAATAAATTTATTCTCTCTTATCATCCAGAATTTGGGCTAACATTTTCTATACAGGCTTATAGAATGCTCTAAAGAACCAGTTTTTATAGCTGTAGACCTACAATCTAATAACAGAAAGAACCAAACTAAGATATGAGATTTGAATCATTAGGTTTCATTGGCTGAAATTTCATGTATGTAAAATTGTTTCCAAAGGAATATTCATGGAGTTACACAAAGTGCTTAGAGCGAGGGAGGGATAACACACATCTTACTAAAGAACAAGATAATATAGAAACTTACATCACTGTTACTTTCTGCTCTAAACATGAACAACACTGAAGAGACAGACACAAAGCCAAGAAACTGTCAATGGTGATCGTCATAATCTCCAAGACCCTCTTAATTCTGCCCAACTGTAGACCCAATGTTTCAGTCAACAGCACCCTTTATACACAGAATATGGAGTTTGATGTAAAAAAAATCTTTGTTCTGTGTACTTTTGCTGTATTGCTAAAACTCCTTGGAAGAATATCCAAGTTAAAAAGCATTGCTGCACTTAAGAATGATATTTTGTTTAATGTAATGTTTTGCTTTCCCTCAAGAGGCATAAACTTCCACTTCTTGAACATGTATCTATATCCTGATATCACAATCATTACACAAGAGGGGAAAGTTTGAAACTATAAGAACGAATGTGTGCTGAATCCACAGGTCGGTCTCCAGTTTCATGTATCATGATCTGTGTCAGAGCTGCGGGTCATAACTCACTGTACTCCACATATAATATAGCATTTAAAGAAAAATCCCAAGTAGTGTAAAATACAATAGGAGAAATGAATAGAGGTGGATTTTAGAAAGTTGCATCACAGACAACCTTGACTACATGATAGTTGAAAGGCTCAACCATGTTTCTGAGACATCTTACTCTTTCATTGTGGCCACTGTTGCCTATTTATTAAAGTCTATAAGACAGAACCTATATAGGAAGATTTGAACAAATATATGGAGATTATAACTTTGCTATATTTATTTTTTTGTAGATAATGGTGTTCTCCTTATCAAATGATCCTCCTGCCTGAGGAAACTGTTGGTAATAATGTCTAGTTTCAAAGTCCCTTTACTAAACTAGCTACATGACCCAATATTCAATCAGATAAACTAAGTGTATGCTTAATTGGAAATCATTCCTTTTACAGTGAGCTAAGCATCTTACACCACTATGCAGTCTTGTTCATATGGGGACTTTTCTAAATTCCTTTCAACCAGTCACAGTAAAATATCTAACCTTCTTAAGAGTTGTAAGTATATGATAGTAATGTAGTGATATTAGTCAATAAAATCAAAATACTCTCTCATATTTGCAGTCAAGATTCCTAAGGTAGGACATATGAACTCCACTGTATAGGAAAAACGAAAGCATAAATTTCCATAGCTTTTACCTTCTGTGACTGCAGCCAGAATGAAGATATATGTGTGTGTGTTTGCACATTTCTCATATATTTTCTTAAATACAGGGAGAATAATTGTGTGTTAAAGGTAGTTACTCAGACAAGTCTTTAAAAAAAGTATAGAAGTAGATTTGATGGTTCCTTGGAAACCTTTTTCCAGCCTTATGGTTACAGAAGATGTTTATTCAGTATTGAATAATTAAATATATTATAATAAACACAGTTACTATACATAATAGACATAAATAAACTCAGTGAGCATGGCTCTCTTTCCATGTTCCTCAACAGTTAGGAGACACGTGGCTTTCTTCAGGCATTTTCGAATATGAGCATGACTACTTTGTTTTTCTCGCTTATTCCAGCTGTACTCCCTACAACTTCTCCCAATCCCTGTACTCTGAAAAAGGTGGGCTAATACCCAAGTCTCTTGAAGAAATTCATTTATTATTATGCTCATGAGGACACACCAGCCTCAGGCTACAAAGCCTCCAAGTCATTCCCTGAGCTTCTATCAGTGGGATGTAAAAGATAGAGACCTATACCTGGGGGAAGAAGCAAGAGCTTAGAAACTGGAGTCGTTATAACTTGCCTTCTCTACGTGAAGGTTGTTGAACTAGTGTCGCCAATACACCAGGGCAAGAACCCAGCTCAAATTAGAAAGATCATGATTAAAACAAGTACTTTGCATATTTTAAATGTTCCCAAGTCACACACATAGAGAATGTGAAGTCACTGATTAACCTTCACGGATGACATTGAAAATTAATATATACTTTATCTAAACTGTGTCATAAAATCTTTAATGCAGCTCCAAATTCCTTAACAGAAAATGATATATTGCATTCAGTAAACATAGTTTACCACTGAGTATATATACTGGAATAAGAAAGGGCTCTTCTAATATTTCAAAATAGCAAATGTTTTCAGGCCATTGAACTCTTCAGAAGTTTAGACTTTATATCTGATCCCAAATATAAAAATTTTCACCACACTGTGCACTCCTGCTCTCAGTGTGAGCCTCTAATAATTTTTTTCACGCAGTGTTGGCTATTGGTAGCAGACCATTAATTTAGTAGAACATGCAATAGAAACATATATATATATATCATAGATAGGTTTAAATGTGTGTGTATATATACATATATATGGTGATATACATACATACACACACACACATATATATATGTATATATAGTTAGGCCCGTTCTTTCTAGTGTTGCTGAGGTGATTTGCTGCTTTAATTGCCTTATCAACGAAAATGCAGGAGAATACACTTTTTAGAGTCTCAAAGCCATGAAATCCAGGGTTTTTCTTTGTTTTATGTTCAGGCAATAAAAAACAAATGTCTTGACAGGCCTTTGTCAGTAATGCTGGTTTCAGGGATTTATCTGAGACTGTCAGTCAGTACTCAGAAGGCATCAGTCCAGACCGGAGGGAATTTACTAATACATCATGTCATGAGAATGCTATTTACTGGAGGGCTATTTAAGGTTGCAAACTCCATCTACATTAGTAAGTTATAACTTGCAAATTTCCCAGTATTGCAAAGCAATTTGTTTTAACTGATATGCATTTGAAAATTACAAGAAGATCTTTCCCGAATCTTAGTTACAGGTTTATCTGCTACTAGAAAATTCCATTTCCTCTGGACTCCAAGCTACATTAAACAAATCTGAAAGATATGTTCACTAAGCAGACATGTGGTTTCTCAACAGCTGATATGTTCTTAGTTCAAGCACTAATCTCCCTAAATGAACAAAACTATATTAGATTAGTAGGTTAATGTCACATAAAATACCAACTATACAACAACACATTCTGAATATCTAATCATGTTCATTGAAATGTAATTATCTAGAAGATATATATATATATATATTTATAAAAATAGGTAATATCCCTAAAATATTTTGCTGGGTTACAATTCTTCCTGCTTAGAAGTTTAATCACACTGCCATGATATATGTATGAAATGTCTATTTAGGAAAAGATAATTAGAGAATATTCAAAAGTGGTACAAATATATAGGAAGAGATACCTGTATGAGTGACAA
Organism: Ondatra zibethicus; assembly: GCA_004026605.1. NCBI lineage: Eukaryota > Metazoa > Chordata > Mammalia > Rodentia > Cricetidae > Ondatra > Ondatra zibethicus. The sequence goes on from PVIU01002867.1 coordinate 91,639, forward strand.
GCAAGAAAGCACAGGTACTAGTGATTGGTTACTTTTGAAAAGGGACCTGTAAGTGTAAATAAAATATATATGAAGAGAAACATTCATATAGATGAATACATTGTATTTTTTTCATCCTACCATCCAAGTTTTTTTTTGTTTTGTTTTCTGTTTTGTTTTGTTTTTTTTTTTTTGGCAGCAGTTATTCATGTCTCAAGGATTATTGCATGACATTGACACAGAAACTCTACTACATGTTCTTACAGAGCATTAGAAGAGAAGCAATGGGGACCTCATTGGGACCCATGTTCTGGGCTTGTGCTTTTTTGGAGGAGTCTTTGATCCACAGCAGGTCTCAGAGGCTTGTCTCCCGGAGAAACATCGTGCCAATATTGTAGGAAACCTTTTTTATTCTTGTTGAAGACAGAGAAGGCTTTGGCGGCTTTGGACCGGTCCTTACCTCCAGGAAATAGCAGACCCCAGGGATTTCCTTTGGAAAGTTGTCTGGAAGTTCTTCACGGGAACGAGGAATAAATATGAAACTGTCCTCTCGCTTTAATAGTCTGAAAAAATGTAAATAAAAAACAATGACATCTTGAAATTTGCAGGCAAATGGATGGAACAAGAAAAAAACATCCTGAGTGAGATAACCCAGGCCCCAAAAGACAGCCATGGTATGTATTCACTCATAATTGGTTGTAAACTAAAGGGTAACCAACTTACAATCCACAATCACAGAGAAACTAGGCTAAAAGGGGGACCCTAAGAGATATACCCATGGAGGACGCAGGAAGGAAAATAGTTAAGATCTCCTAGGGAAACTGAGAGGAGGGTAGAAGGGAAGGGAAGGGGAATTTGAACAAGAAGGATCAAGAAGACTGAATTGGGAGAGGGACAAGAGGGGGAGAACAATGAAAGAGAAACCTTGATTGAGAGAGCCATTGTGGAGTTAGAGAGAAATCTGCCCTTAGAGAAATTCTCAGGAATCCACAAGAATAACCACAGCTAAGACTCCTAGCAATAGTCGAGAGGGTGCCTAAAAGGGCCTTCCCCTATAATCAGATAAGTGACTACCCTAATTGTCATCATAGAACCTACATCCAGGAACTGACGGAAGCAGATGCAGTGACTCACAGCCAAGAACTGGGTTGAGTTCTTAGAGTTCAGTTGAAGAGAGGGAGGAGGGATCATATGAACAAGGGAGTCAAGAGCATGATGAGGAAAATCACAGAGTCAGCTGACAAGAGCCACTGGGAGGTCGGGGACTATGGACTGACAGCTGGGCAATTTGCACAGGAACAAAGTAGACCTCTCTGAATGTGGGTGACAGTTGTGTGACTTGACCTGTTGGGGTGGCCATGGCAGTCACACCAACACCTATCCCAGGTGCTTTAACTGGCTTTTTTTAGCCAATTTTTCCTTATGGTAGGATACACTGCTTAGACTTGATAAGGGAGTGGCTTGGTCCTGCCTCAAGTTGTTGTCCCAGACCTTGTTGACTCCAAAAAGGAGGCCTTACCCCATCTGAAAAGTGGATGGGGAATGGGAAGGAGGGAGGTGGGGGGCAGGAAAAGGAGTGGGAGGGGGAACTGGTTTGGTATGCAAAATGAAAAGCAATTTTTTAAAATAAAAACATACAAAAAAAGAAAAGAATGTAAATAATGTGAATGAAACAGCAGGAGAAATAGGACCAAATGAACAGAAATTCTGAAGTTTAGGAAGCTTATCTCCAGCTATAATAAACCTAAGACCTTAAATCTTTGAATAGACATGACTGACACAAGACTCCGGGTATTAGGAAGTGTTATCACATGGGACTGATTGCTCCACATTATAACAATGGTATAAAAGCCTACTTATGGTATTTAAAAATATTTCTTCAAGTCTAACTTTTTTCCTTAAGAGCAGTATTTGAAAAATATTTGTTCAAATTTGATTTTACAAATTTTATTTTTTTATAACCAAAAGCATTTGAAACTGCAAAACATGGCTGGGCAGTAGTGGCACATGCCTTTAATCTCAGCACTTGGAAGGCAAAGGCAGGCAGATCTGTGTGAGTTCGAGGCCATCCTGGTATATAAGAGCTAGCTCCAGGACCGGCCCCAAAGCTACAAAGAAACCCTGTCTCAACCCCCCTTGCCCCAAAAAGAAAAGAAAATGCAAAACATGGTACTTTATTTCAAATGTGTAGGTAGGACCTAGTTTTTCTGTTTTTTGAAAATCTGCCTGAACTCTAGAGTTCTATTTTTATATTTTGAGCTTTCAATAAGCTTTGAGAATGTGTCTTGAGTATCTGACACATAAATAAAGTACACAGCTTTGGCAAATTAATGACTCCAAGTGTCCATGATATTTGGTAACTGATTTCTAGAAAGATATGATTGCCAATCAAATACATTAAAATGTATTTCCCATCATACCCAGAGACTTGTTTTCAGAACAGAACCACTGCAGGAGATTTATTTTTCATACTTGTTGAATTCAATGAAAAGTTCTGTTTGAGAACCATATCTGAAAACACTATCCAGCTGTTCAATTTGATTCAACAATTCTTTACAAATGGCTTGATATTGTTCAAGTAACCCTTCCAACATTCCTGTGAACACAGTCTAAGCACTTTGGTAAATATAAATAAAAAAGAAACTTAATAAGAAGAAAAAACCTTCCACGGTTAATCAAAAGCACACTGTAGTGAAACAGAATAAATGTTGTAAGAAAACTTGATACCAAAAAAAGAAAGAAAGAAATCCCAGAAGGTAAAAACGTAAAAAGTGTTCTACAAAGGGTTTTGCAGATGAAAGGTTATTTTAAGAAGTGAAGTTAGTGCAGTTAAGTATGAACAATTGATCTGAAGGTCAGAAACAAGATTGTGAACAGGATAAATGAGTTTTAGGACATTTGATAGATAACATGACAGAGTACGGTGGGAATGAGAGTTAGTGCTATGATTATAGATTAGGACACATTTCTGAAACCATAAACAGGGTTTAGATTTTATTTGAAAGATACTATGACAGTAATGTCATCAACTTTTCATAAAGACTATACATCTTCATAAATCAGGTCAGTGTCACTGCAGCTCCATGATATTATGTAGGAAATGGGAAGGAAAAGAATCATTTTCAAATTTCTCTATCGGCTAAAATTATTATCTAAAAGTGACCAATAGCAATATTAGTAAATATTACATTGTGAGTAACCTATTGATATTGTCATGATCCATAGTTGTAGCATTTTGCTATGAAAGGAAAAAAGAACACTTTGATTACGCCTTAAAATATAATGCCATGGTTTTATTCATTTGGGATGTGAGGCTCGTTCTAAGTTTTTAAAATTCTATAAATAGCCTATCATATTTGCTTCATAGGTAAAATAAAGGTGAAGATAAACACATTCCTATCTACTAAGTTTATGGTATGTGGAAGACAGTTCAGGAGTAGTGATTTGCTCAAGGAATAAGCCTGGGTAGTCCGACCTGCTAACTGTGAGTAAAGCTCATTTGGACTAAAACTACCAAGACTAACTTGCAACTAATTAAAATAATTCTCCACCACAAAGTAGTCAAAGTGAGGTACAGAGTGGTGTCATTAATGACAATCAGAATATTGCTTACTTCCTTTGTATTTACATAGATGTTTATTTATAAGTAATATCTAATCAATTATGTCATAAATAACACATTTTTAAAAACTGTCTAGCTTAGCAGCAAATTCCCAAATGATTTTACTAAGCTCAAATGAGGCAGGCATTGTTATGTGGTATACCACTCAAGGACATAAATCAGTCTATACTGGTGTACTGCATGTAACAAAGATGGCCTTTGAACATAGAAAAGTGGGGATACTATGAATAAACTAATAGAATTAAGAGAAAGAATTAGTCATAGGAATAAAGAAGCAATACCTGCAAATATATGATGTGAGGTATCTGACATTCAAATAAAATATAAGCATGTAGGATTATGAAAGAGATAAGTATGTAAATTTTAGAATAATAGAAAACCACAATAAAATATATTACCAGCAAGTGTAACATACAGCCACAAATTTCATCATTTCAAAATGTCCTTAAAGCCCCAAATCAACAATTGGGGCTTGGGTCTGCTTCTTTATCTCATCTATAGTTTGCCTCATTTGTGCTCTTTATGTTTTGCTGTAGCTTGTGTTTTCTGACAGTGAAAAACAAAATGGGTTATCTGTGAAAGTACATATCAAGTACTGAAAGAAGAGGGCAAGAGCTGTATCAGATACCAGAACTTTTAAATAATTTATTGCATTTTGTCTGGGAGGTAACTCTTAACAACACTTTGCTCTCTTGTAATTTTAAATAAATCTGATATACTATGTTAGAAATCATAGAGACAACAGTTTGGGGGGATTTATCCTTGTCTAAGTAAACACTTTGGAATCAATAAGTGAACATAATTTTAAATTACAAGAACGAGCTGTTCCTGTGCTGAGATCAGCGATCCATAGGGGTGTGTGTGAGCCCTGCCAGAAGGTCCCCGGAAGGGAGTGCGGGCACCAGCAGCCCCTGCTGCAGGGGCCCCTTTATTCCACACGACCCTGCCCCCCCAAGTTTTCCCTTTCCTCTGCGGGGGTCCTTGGCCCACCAGGAGTCCCTGTTCCTGTGCTGAGGTCAGTGATGCAGAGGGGTGAGTGTGTGTGCGCCCTGCCGGAAGGTCCCCAGCAGGGAGTGAGGGCACCACCAGCCCCTGCTGCAGGGGCCTCTTTGTTCCACATGACCTTGCTCCCCCCCAAGTTCACCCTTTCCTCTGCAGGGTCCTTGGCCCACCAGGAGTCCCTGTTCCTGTGCTGAGATCAGCAATCCAGAGGGATCTCCCAGCACAACCGGCACCAGTACCTTAAGGCCCTAAGAGAGGACAGACCAAGAAAATTCTCCAAGTACACTGTCACTCACAGCAAAGATTGGATCAAGATGCCAAGACTCTCCTGGCTGTATTTGAAGGAAGAAATGGGCAGGCACCAATGAAAGAATTCCTCCAACAACATGAAAAGCATCATGACAACACCAAAATCCAGTGAGCATGCAACAACTTGAACACCCTATTCCAGAAGAAGTAGAAGAAAATGACTTTAAACGTTACTTAATGAATATGATGGTGACCTTTAAAGAGGAAGTGAAAAACTCCCTTAAAGAAATGGAGGAGAAGACAAACAAAAAGCTGGAAGAAATTAATAAATCCCTCAAAGAAAACCAAGGAAAAGCAATTAAACAGGTAAAGGAAGCAGTTCAAGACTTGAAGATTGAAATAGAGGTAATAAAGAAAACAAAAACCAAAGGAAATCTGGAAATGGAAAATCTGGGTAAATGAACAGGAACTACAGAGACAGGTATAACCAACAGAATACAAGAGATAGAAGAAAGAATCTCAGATGCTAAAGATACTAGAGAGGAAATAAACTCATTGATTAAAGAAAACAAATCCAACAAATTCTTAACACAAAACATAATGGAAACCTGGGACAAAATGAAAACACCAAACCTAAGAATAATAGGAGTAGAAGAAGGGAAGAATTCCAGCTCAAAGGACCAGAAAATATATTCAAGAAAATCATAGAAGAAAACTTTCCCAACCTAAAGAAGGATATTCCTATGAAGGTACAAGAAGCATATAGAACACCAGATAGACTGGATCAAAAAAAAATCCCCTTGCCATATAATAATCAAAACACAAAACATACAGAATAAAGAAAGAATACTAAGAGCTGCAAAGGAAAAAGGCCAAGTAACATATAAAGGTAAACCTATCAGTATTACACCTGACTTCTCAATGGAAACCATGAAATCCAGAAGGTCCTGGATAGATGTGCTGCAGACACTAAAAGACCACAGAGGCAAGCCCAGACTACTATACCCAGCAAAGCTTGCATTCACCATCTATGGACAAAACAAAATATTCTAGGACAAAAACAGATTTAAACAATACATAGCCACAAACCCAACCTTACAGAAAGTACTAGAAAGAAAACCACAAACCAAGGAAGCCAACAACACCCACAGTAGCACAGACATCTGACAACCCTCCACCAGCACAATTCAAAGAAGGGAAACACACAAACACTACCACGAAAAAAAAAATAATAATAATAACCAGAGGTAACAACCACTGGTCATTAATATCACTTAATATCAATGGACTCAATTCACCTATAAAAAGGCCCAGGTTAAGAGAATGGATACAAAAACAGGATCCAACATTCTGTTGTTTACAAGAAACACACCTCATCCACAAAGACAGATATTAACTCAGAGTAAAGGATTGGAAAAAGGTTTTTCAATCAAACAGCCCTAAGAAACCAGCGGGTGTGTCTATACTAATATCGAACAAAATCGACTTCAAACTAAAATCAATCAGAAGAGATGGAGATGGACATTTTATACTCATAACATGAATAATCCATCAGGATGAAGTCTCAATCCTGAATATATATGCCCCTAATATAAAGTCACCCTCATATGTAAAAGAAACATTACTAGAGCTCAAAGCACACATCAAACCCCACACACTAATAGTAGGAGATTTCACCACTTCTCCCTCACAAATGGTCAGGTCAACCAGACAGAAACTTAACAGAGAAATAGGAGAATTAACAGATGTAATGAATCAAATGGACTTAAGAGACATCTATATAACATTCCACCCAAACAGGAAAGCATATACCTTCTTCTCAGCATATCATGGAACCTTCTCGAAAATTGATCACATACTCAGTAACAAAACAAACATCCACAGATACAAACAGATTGTAGTAACCACCTGTGTCTTATCGGAGTAAAGTTAGAATTTAACAACAATTCCACCCCCAGAAAGCCTACACACTCATGGAAACTGAACAGTCAACTACTGAACCACTCCTGGGTCAAGGAAGAAATAAAGAAATTAAAGTCTTCCTTGAATTCAAGGAAAATAAAGACACAACATACCCCAACCTAAGGGACACTATGAAAGCAGTGCTAAGAGGAAAATTCATAGCACTTAGTGACCACATAAAGAAAATGGAGAAAGCACACATTAGTGACTTAACAGCAAAGCTGAAAGCTCTAGAAAAAAAAGAAGCAGACTCACCAAGGAGGAGTAGAAGACTGGAAATAATCAAACTGAGGGCTGAAATCAAGCAAATAGAGACACAGAAAACAATCCAAAGAATCAATGAAACAAAGAGCTGGTTCCTTGAGAATATCAACAAGATTGACAAACCTTATCCAAATTAATGAAAAGGTGGAGAGAGAACACTCAAATTAACAAGATCAGAAATGAAAAGGGGGACATAACAACAGACAATGAGGAAATTCAGAGAATCATTAGGTCTTACTACAAAAGCCTGTATGCCAAAAAATTGGAAAATGTAAAAGAAATGGACAGTTTTTTTTTGGATAAATACCATATACCAAAATAAAATCAAGACCAGGTGAACAATTTAAATAGACCTATAAGTCACAAGGATGTAGAATCTGTCATCAAAATCCTCCCAACCAAAAAAATTCCAGGACCAGATGGTTTTAATGCAGAATTCTACCAGAACCTCCAAGAAGAGTTAATACCTATACTCCTTAATGTATTTCACATAACAGAAACAGATCGGTCATTGCCAAACTCTTTTTATGAAGCTACAGTTACCCTGATACCAAAACCACACAAAGATGCAAACAAGAAAGAGAATTACAGACCAATCTCACTCATGAACATCGATACAAAAATTATCAATAAAATACTGGCAAACAGAATCCAAGAAAACATCAAAAAATCATCCATTATGATTAAGTAGGCTTCATCCCAGAGATGCAAGGCTGGTTCAACATATGAAAATCTATCAATGTAACCCATCATATAAATAAACTGAAAGAAAAAAATATGAGCATTTGACAAAATTCAACATCCCTTTATGATAAAGGTCTTGGAGAGATTAGGGATACAAGGTTCATATTTAAATAAAATAAAAGCAATATACAGCAAGCCGACACCTAACATCAAATTAAATGGAGAGAAACTCAAAGCTATTCCACTAAAATCAGGAACAAGACAAGGCTGTCCACTCTCTATATCTCTTTAATATAGTGCTTGAATTTCTAGCAATAGCTATAAGACAAAATAAGGAGATCATGCGGATTCGAATTGGAAAGGAAGAAGTCAACATTCGTTATTTGCAGATGATATGGCAGTGTACATAAGTGACCCCAAAAACTGTACTAAAGAACTTCTACAGCTGATGAATACCTTCAGTGATGTGACAGGATACAAGATCAACTCAAAAAAAATCAGTAGCCCTCCTATACACAAAGGATAAAGAAACAGAGGGAAATCAGAGAAACATCACCTATCACAATAGCCACAAATAGCATAAAGAATCTTGGGGTAACACTAACTAAGGAAGTAAAAGATCTATTTGACAAGAACTTTAAGACCTTGAAGACAGAT